>PVKE010028328.1:0-20994 GCA_004027555.1 Craseonycteris thonglongyai | reverse complement strand
TCAGTGCATATTTATTTCTATTTTACTTTTGACAGATAGAGAGAGAGACAGAGACAGAGACAGTTAGAGAACCGAACTGTGGGAACTCCCCAGTTCAGCATGTGGGTCCTGCCTGGGCCGGAGCCGGGATTCGATCCTCGGTCCTCGTGGCCTCAAAGCGAGCGCTCAACCCGCTGAGCCGTCCCGGCTTTCCCCTACACACAGCAATCTTTAGAAAGAAGATCATGGTTGGAGGTATTATGATACCTGATATCAAACTACTATAAGACTATAGTAATCAAAACAGCATGCTACGGGCATAAAAACAGACAGAAAGGTCAATGAAACAGAGTAGGGAGACCAGAAATAAACCCATGCCTATATGGCCAATCAAGGAAACAAGAATTTACAGAAGGGTCAAGACCGTATATTCAATCAAAGATGTAAAGAAAATTGGACCATATTCTTCCACCAGATACAAGAAAAAAAACAAACAAACCTCAAAATGAACTAAAGAATTAAATGTAAAGTCTGAAACCATAAAACTCCTAGAAGAAAATATACGTACTAAACTCTCTGACTATATTCTCAGCAATATTTTTTTCTGATATATCTCCCCAGAAAAGAAAAACAAACAAATAACTAAATAAGCACACAGGACTGCATCAAGCTAAAAAATATTGGCACAGCAAAGGAAACAATTAAATAAATAAATAAATAAACCTATTGAATGGAAAAAGATAGTTGTTGCCAGTGATATATCTGATAAAAGGGCTTAATATCCAAAATTTATAAGGAGTTCACTCAACTCAACATAAAAAAAAAATCTAATTGAAAAGTAGGCAGAGGACCTGAATAGACATTTCTCCAAAAAAGAACATACAGATGGCCAATAGACATATGAAAAGATATTCAATGTTACTCATCATCAGAGAAACACAAATTAAAACCACAATGAGTTATTACCTCACACTGGTCAGAATGACCATCATCCATAAATCAACAAACAAGAAGTGTTGATGAGGTTATAAAGTACAGGGAATGCTCATGCATTGCTAGTGGAGTTACAAATATAGATTTATGAGAGTAATAGAGTAACATATTTATTTTATCTCTGTCACTATGAGGTAACTTTTTTTTTTAAGAGGACTTTATTATTTCTGTAACCTTCCTAATTGGAATCTAAGTGTCATAAGTTTTCAAGGAATCTCAGAGACCTTTTAAATATTTGAGAGTTGAGTATACTGATTTCTTCTGATTATCAAAAAGTTCACCTGGGAGCCATGGATCCAATGTGTCTATTATCCTTGGTAAGATAAAGTAAGGCTGAGCTATTATACCCAGAAGAAGAAAATGGTAAATTCTCTAATATTTTCAGTTGCATTTCCCTGTCAATGTATTTTGGAATTACATTATTCTATTCTTGGAAAATGTGAAGGTTCTGATAAGCAAACACTTTCATTGACAAAGTTATAGTTACAATGAGACTATGATATTGAAATTTGATAGCAAGATATATTCCTTTAAGCCAAATCAATAGGTTGTAGATGTACACTGATTATATTTTGATAACTGAATCTACCACAGCATTGCTAAGCTATTATCAGGAAGGAAAGCACTTACCGTAAAATTAATAAAATTAAAAAGAAATATAACCATACTGCTTGGTATATTGTAAAGTAAAGGAGTATTTGCTCTCATTATTTACTTAGTATGTCTTGGGTAAGTGACAATTTCTGCTAGCATTAGAAAACCACGACTAAATTTTCTAAAGCCAGAAGTATTTCAGTGTTCTAAAGTTGTTCTATCCAACATGTAGTTTTCAAGCCCTTGAAATGTGGTTAATTCAAACTGAGAAATGCTGTAAGTTTAACGTATTATACGTGCCAGATCTCAAAGATTTAGTTTGAAATATAGAATGTAAAGTACCTCATTAAGAATTTTAAACTGATTATATGAATATGTTGAATTGATAATACTTCAGATTTATTGGGTTAAATAAAGTACATTATTAAAATTTTTTTTAAGATTTATTTTCACTGTTTTTGACAAAGAGAGAGGAAGAGACAGAGAGAGACATAGAAAACGGTTAGGGTCCAGAGCAGTCTCCATAGTTGACATCATCAGTTTTCTACATAGTTTTCATTCCACAGGTGGGCACTGGGCCTCCTGCATGGGAAGCATGCCCCCTTGAGCTGGAGTGGGAGTAGAACTGGGGGCCTTCTACAGAGGCTTGCCACAGTGAGTACTGAACTGGGGGGCTCCCATATGGGAACACACCCCAGTTCAACATATGGGTCTGCACAGGCCAGGACCAGGATTTGATTCTTAGATGCCAGGACTTGAAGATGAACGCTCAACCCACTGAGCCATCTTGGCATCTCCTATTATTAAAATTGATTTCATTTCTTTTTACTTTTTAAAATGTGACTTCAATTTAAAAATATTTATATGGCTCACATTTGTTGGTCACATCATATTACTATTGGACAATGCTGTCCTAAACCATAGATCATAATCATATTAAGACAGCTGGGTAGAACATCCAACTAATTACACTTTAAACATGTCTCCATATAATTTTCTAGCATAATATTCCCAGGAACCACTCAGCAGTTATACATGGTCCACATGGTTTAGCTATATTTTTATTCTTATTTTCTTGTGGTGCAGGCCTTATTATATCTGCTATACATGTAAAGACTGCAACTACTTATCTCTATGTCTTTATTTATTTATTTATTTATTTTATTGGACTATGACCTCCTTCAAGAGAAGGAGATTTAGCAGCACATAATATATTATCAAAATTTATAGAATAATTTTTTGAGGAAGAAATAAACAGCTTTTATTTATACCATTGCTAGGAAGATTCTGCCTTAATGGACACTAAATAAATGGTGTTACCTGGCATATTTGATTAATTGGATTAGTTAGGACACTACTGAACTAATCATTAAAGAGAGACTTCCCCATTCAATCTGAAAATTCTTTTAGAGAATCTTTATTAAATCAATCAGAGGGTAAATACAAATAGTAACATAGTACTTAGAACCACAGAAATACATTATTTCTAGATTTAAAAATTTTATTTATTTAGCATTTGTCTACTTAGTTCCTCTTATATTTCTGACAGGGGTTACAAAGATTAATGTAATGTTATTCTTATATTTAGATTACTCACATCCTAGATGAGGAGACTGATGAATGTTCAAAGTATTCTGTTCTATGACTGAGCAATGTGAGGATTATAGTGATGGACAGAGCTATCATTTCTACCTGCATTTCTAGCAGAATTTAGGATTTATCTGAGGTTATAAAAGGTGAGTTGGTATTTGCATGTACAATCACACTAGTCAGATGGAAGTGGGTAGAGTTCTAGGGTAATCCACAAAGGGAATAAAATAGAAATGGCATCATTGGGACATAAAAGAGCAAGTAATTTCATATTTAGAATTAGGAAATGCTGAGTTGGAAATGGCAACAGGGTCATGTCTACTCAAGTAATCCTTATTGAGTAAGTTCAGTATACAAATACGTCTAAGGAACTCTAATTAGATTTTAATTGCCTGGGTTCAAATTTTTTATTGCTGTCTAATCATCTGATCTTGGATAAAGAAAAATAATTTTTTTTAACATCTGTAAGCCTCAGTTTGCTTACATATACCCTGAGAAAGATAATGATAACAACTATAGTTTATAGTCTTGTTATAAGTATTAAATAAAATAATCTATTTAAAATGTTTAGGGGATGCTGGGATGGCTCAGCAGGTTAAGCGCTCACTTTGCAGCTCCAGAGACCGAAGATCGAATCCCGGCTCCAGATTCAATCCAGACCCATATGCTGAACTCATATGGGTCCAGGCAGACCCAATGCTAAACTGGAGTGCACCCCCAGTTCAGTTCTTGCCAGGGCCTATGCGGGAGGCTCCCAGCTCAGTTTCTGCCCTGCGCAGCCCCACACCCACCTGTGGAGTGAAACTATATGGAAAACTAATGCTGTCATCTATGGAGACTGCTCTGGGCCCTCCCCATTCTCTCTCTCTCTCTCTCTCTCTCTCTGTCTCTGTGTGTCAAAAACACTAAAAATAAATCTTTAAAATGTTTAGCACTGTCAATGCTCTCCAGTCAAACACTATCAGGAAATTACTTGTAGTTGAGTAAGCTGGGTTTATTACTCATTGCAGTTAGGCTGTCCAGATGTACCATTTTAAACAGGACAGAAATTAACAGTGCTGTCCCATTTCAAACAGTATGTATGGTCAGCCTTCTATCACTGAGCTAAATTTAAGGTGTCAGAAGCTGAAGATCCTTTGTCTAATACTGTAATAGTACCTTAGAGACTATTGGTCAAAGTCCTTGTTGACTTTCTGGAATCAGTGAACTATCACAAAAGGCCTGGGAAGTTTTTACTATTACCGGTACTCTTTTCATGCACCCATGTGCACACTTCCCACAAATCCTCCATGCAATATTGAGTATAATGTATTCAATAATTGTAAAGCAGGATCATGTTAAAAAGTCTTCTGGGAGGACAAGAAACTATTCTCATGAAGAAGTTTTTTCTCTGAAGTGAGCAATGTCTAAGAAACCTAACTGTACCTATTATGAAGTAAATACTTAGAAAAGAGAGAGGATGGTGTGGTAACTCACATGTCTTAGCAAACTTGGCTTTCTTTAGAAAGAATGCATTCTCAAACTTCACTGTGCATTAACAAAGTGATTGCCTCTAGGGAATATTAGAGAAGTATTTAGAGCTTTTTTTTTTTTTCTTTTAGTTCACATGGAACAACGAAGAAAACCACATTGAACAGCAATAAAGCATTGAGGTATTTTAACTCTTTTTCCATCTTTCACCACACCTCTGGAAGTAGTGTAACCTATTACCATTAATGCTTAACATCATGCTATGAAATATATACGTATCTATATTCAGCACCAGGCTATCTTTTGGGTTATAAATTTAAATCCTTTTATTACCAAATCCCAAGCCTCTAGGGGAAATTGTTGTAAGTGAGATTTGACTATACAATGGTCTTTGGGGCTCAGTGGACTTTTCAAATGGGTTATGACAACTTTACCTAATCCATGTGGCTTTTCAATATAGTAAAGAAAAGGAAAAAACACAGAATTTAGAATTAGACCCAATTTACATTAATCTTTTGTATTAGTCAGTGTTCTCTAGAGAAACAGAATATTAGAATAGAAAGTGCCAAAAAATGTATACACATTTTAAGAAAAAAAAAAAAACTGTATTAGAATTATAATACTCAACATATACTGATAATAAAAGATGAATACAAGTCATGATTGACTTCTGCAATTATAAGAGGTGCTCACAGTGATTATCCTCAGTGTCCAGACACTCATTATGGCGAACTACTGCTTGAGCAATACTGAACAAAGTGTCCACTAGTATCTTTGACCATGCTGTTTTCAATTTACCATGTATCTCAAATTTATCATGAATGGGAGAAATTAGGCATATTGGAGGTTCTCTTGTATACTCATGCCTCCATTGTTATTGTACTTCCACTATGTTCTGGAATTTCAAATACCACTTCAAAATGGACTTGCACTGCTGAAATGACAACACTTCCACCATTTTCTTGGACTGTCCTGCCTGTCACATGGTGATACTAGCATTCATTTGATTAATGCTATCTTTTGAGCAAACACCTTACTACACATTGCTACTGTAATTCAATTCAACTTCAAAAAGTAATACATAGATAACATCTCTTAAAAGTGTGTATTCATTTTTTGGGCATTTTCTCTCTCAGTGGCTTTGAAAAGTAACTTCCATATTGTGAGAGGTATGTAGGTGACATGTCATGGAACTGGAAGGAATTTCCAGGACCTGAGTGTGTCCCCTGTGTGCAGCCAGCAAGAAAAATCCCCTTTCTCTCTAATTGCAAAGACCAGAATTCTGTCAAAAATTGTGTGAGCTTAACAGAGAACCTCAAGCTCTGAAAGAAACACAACCTGGTCTACCCCTTGACTACAGTCTGTGATACTCCAGATCCACAAAAGCAATAAGATAACAAATGCATATTTTTAGGCTGCTAACATTAGAATACAAAAGTAGAAGGCTAACAAAAAAAAGACACATTTTTTAAAAGATGTTAGTTTTATTTATTTTTTATTGTTAAATTTATTGGGGTGACACTGTGTGGTAACAATTACATAGTTTATAGGTTTATAAATCTACATTGGCATGTCTATGCATTGCATTATGTCCTCACCATCCAGAATCAACTCTCTTTTTATCACCGTATATTTGTGATTCCCCCCACTCCCCACTTTCCCACCCAACCTTCCCCTTTACCCTGAGGTAACCACTAAACTATTGACTGTGTCCATGAGTTTTTGTTTCTTTGTTATTTTCAGTTTTATATTCCACCTATAAGTGAGGTCATATGTTTATTGATTCTTTCAGTCTGACTTATTTTTCTTAATAAGATGGTTTCAAGGTCCATCCACGCTGTCATAAATGGCTATATTTCACCTTTTCATATTGCTGAGTAGTATTCTAATGAAAAACAGACATTGTTTAGCTTTCCAGCAGGCTATTTACACAGCAGTTCAGAAGATACTGTCCAGGGGGTTAAAAACCAGAGAAGAGAGTAACTGGAAAAAAATGGTTATAGAAGTCAGTTGAAAAAGTTTCAAACATTTAGGTAAAGTTATTTAGAGTGCAGTATTGGGGCAGGAAACTATTTTTCTTAAAGCGGGGGAGGAAACTTCACTTCCAATTTCATTAACAAATTCCTCACCTTTATCAATAACTAAACCAGTCCAAATTATACTGGTTCTTAATTAAAGACACAGGAACCTGACTGCTATACTAATAAAGCAATTGCAGTGTTAGGAGACAATTTAATTGGAAGAAATGACTCTATTTACAAGCATAAATAATGCTAATAATCTCATAGAACTAATTATAAGTGACTGGAAACTCTTAGAAGGGTTAATAATGGATTTAAATGTGAATCCTTGGATTTGATTAGCTGTTTTAACATTATATTACTTAGTCTACAGTCAGTCCAAGATATTTATGGCTCCAAATGTGACCTAAAAACTAAATATCTAGATATAAAGCAGTCATAAGTTTTGGAAAAGAAGAAAATAAGCTTGAGAATTACCATAATGGCCTCCTGTTTGAAACGTATGTATGTTAAAATGAATTAATTGAAATGTTTAGTTATGAACCCATGATAAAGAATAGGGAATTAATTGTTCAGTATCTTAAACTCATCAAGCAGAAGGAGGAAGAGGTCCAAGATAGTGGATTAAGTAAATGCTATAGCTACTGCCTCCCAGAATTACACCAAGATTACAAATAAATTAAAGAACAATCAAACTCAAAAATCATCTGAGGAGACTAGCTGATCAGATCCCTTATAACTAAGGATATAAAGAAGAGGTCACATCACAATTGGTAGGAGGGATGGAGATGCAAAATAGGCTGACTCCAAACCCATAGGTAGTGGTTGAACACCAAGAGTGACACCTTGGTGGGAGAGGTACCCCAGTAGAGGAAGGGGTTCCAGCCCCACACCAGGCTACCCTGTGCAGGTATCCCGTGCTGGAAAGAGGAGTTCCCACATCTGCCAGTGAAAATCAGTGAGGACTCTGTCTGTCAGTTCCAATGACAATCTGTTCAACAAATGGTACTAGAAAAACTGGACAAATGCATGCAAAAAAAAAAAAAAAGAACCTGGACTACTTTCTTACACCATATATAAGAATAAACTCAAAATGGATTAAAGACTTAAATAAGACCAAAAACCATAAAGCACTTAGAAGAAAACGAAGAAAGTAAACTGCCTGGCATGACCCTTAGTAATGTTTTTACTGAAATATCTCCTCGGCCAAGAGAAACAAAAGAAAAAAAATAAATAAACAAATGGGACTACATCAGACTAAAAGAACTTTTTCACACCAAAAAATGAGAAGATATCCTACTAAATGGGTGAAGAAATTTGTCAATGATACATCTGGTAGGGAGTTAATATTCAAAACGTATCTTAAAATCTCATACAGGGATTCAGGGATGGTTCAGTGGGTGTAGGGCTTGCTTTGCAGCCCTGGGGTTTGAGGATTGAGTCCTGGCTTGGTCGATGCAGACCCATATGCTGAGCTGTGTTGTGGCCCCCAGTTCAGTTCTCATCAGGGTGAGTTTCCCATGTGGGAAGCCCCCAGTTTGGCCCCCAGCTCATGGGTGCCTGCCTACCATGCTGGAGGCCCCCAGCCCAGTTTCTGCCCTGCACGGCCCCTGGCCCACCTGAGTGGAATGAACTGTCAAAAGCTGAAGATGTACAAATATGGAGACTGCTCTGGGCCCTCTCCCTTCTCTCTGTCTCTTTCTGTCTCTCTCTCTTGTCTAAAACAATAAAATGAACCTTAAAAAAAATACAATTCAACACCAAAACAACGACATACAACCTAATTATGAAATAGGCAGAGGACCCGAATAAACAGTTCTCCAAAGAGGACATACAGATAGCCAATAGACTATTAAAAGATGCTCAATGTCACTAATAATCAGAGAAATGCAAATAAACATGACTGAGCTACCAGCTACTCCTGTCAGAATGCAATCAATAAATCAACAAACAAGTGTTGGCAAGGATGTGGAGAAAAGGGAACCCTTCTTGTGCACTGTTGGTGGGATTGCAAACTAGTACAGCCACTATGGAAAACAGTATGGAGATTCCTCAAGTTAAAAATAGAACTACTTTATGATCCAGCAATTTCACTCCTGGGTATTTATCCAAAGAAATCCCAAACACCAAGTCAAAAAAAATATATGTGCCTTTATGTTCACTGCAGCACTATTTACGATAGTCAAGATATGAAAACAACTGAAATGTCCATGAATAGATGATTGTATAAAGGAATGGAGGTACATTTATACAATCGAGTATTATTCTGCCATAAAAAGAACAAAAATCTCAACATTTTCAACATGAATGGACCTAAAGAATATTATGCTAACTTAAACAATTCTAAGAAAGACAAATATGTGTGAAATCTAAAGAACAAAATAAATGAACAAACAAAACAATAATACACTTAAAGATATAGAGAAGAAATTGATGGATACCAGATGGAAGGGAGATTATGAGGATGGATGAGAAAAGTAAAGGGATTAGGAAATACAAATTGTTAGTCACAAAATAGTCACGGGGATGTGAAATACAGTATGGGGAGTATAGTCAATAATGTAAAAACATGCATGGTGTCAAAGTTATCAGGGAGGTCACTTCATAAATTATATAAATGCGTAATCACTGTGCTGTACACCTGAAACTAATATAAAATAATATTGAACGTCACCTATACTTAAGAAATATATATATATATATATGTATGTGTATATATGTGCATGTATATGTATATATATACACACGCACACACACATATGCACACACACACATATATTAGTTATGGGCTGTAAAGTACAACATAGGGGATATAGTCAATGTTGTTGTAATAGATATGTGCAGTGTCAGGGGGGGTAGTAGACTTGTGGTTATCACTTTGTGAGGTATGTAAATGTCTCATTGTTATGTTCTGTATACCTGAAACTAATTTTAAAAATCACCAAATAGCACAATTGGTCATAGGGCATTGAATTTATCACCCTTGAAGAAATATACTAGGGTCTCACAAATATAAAGATAGGTTAGAAACTCAGAAGCAAAAATGACTTCTGGGCCAGTGGCAAGACATGAAAAAGTACCAACAAGCTGCACGCTATTTTTTGTAAGCAAAGAACACGTTTTCACTTCAGAGGACTAATGTAAATGGAGGGTCTGGCAGACGTAATGCCATAACATCGGAAGGCTTGCTTTGTCTCGCACAAGATGGACAGCTATTTGAACATTTCACCAAAAATGCCATAGTGTGCTTCAGTGTGATATCTTTATGTTATAGAATTATTATACATGCTTATGATTTTGTAATAAAAGATTTGGTATATATTACCACCTTATAAAAATGGGGCATTACTTCTGCCAGACCCTGTATATTTGTTTCTAGAGAACATGAAAATTTAAATCTGAATGCCTCTGTGTGTGTGTGTGTGTGTGTGTGTGTGTGTGTATGTGTGTGTATGTGACTATGTGTTTGAGTATTTGCCTGTGTGTGTTTGTGTGTGTGTTTACAAATATGAATGGAAAGATTGAAAGGACATACAAAGAAAATCATCCAAGACTCTTTGCTCCTTACAGAAACAGATCTTAAAAGCCTAAGTCAACCACATTCTTACCAGCACAAAGAAAACTGGTTTGCAGTTTTATGTAAGTACATTATTTAGTGTAAAGGTTATATTTCAAAGTCTCTTAACTATCAAAAAAACATGCTTATCAGCCCTTAGCTAGGGAAAATATAAGTCTAACAGACTGTAAGTGAACTCCATTTTCTGACTTAACCCCAAATTTGAGAGCTGATCCAACCCACCCATGGTGTTGAGGGGGCAGCTTGAATATCTTGATGCATCTGTCATCATTCTGAAATTTTGTATTTGGAGGAACATGAAAAAATAATTTCCACCAATGTTGAGCAAAATAAAGATGGCTTCTCTGGCTGATCAAGTGAATGTTAAATTTTAATTAAAGTTCCTCCACTAAGATAGTATTTAACTTTCCTATTGCAAGGAGATAGTTTTGTGAACATGAGCAGGAAATTAGCACTGGCTTCATCATCACTTTTTTTATTCAACAGCAACCAACTTAATTTAAATGTTTTCAGTACATAAGAATACGTGTTAATTACAGAAAAATTACAAAGTATAGGTAAGTGGATGGAACATAATTAAAAGCGTCCATAATTTTTACCCCTTTTAGTAGGATATTTTCCACCATCATCTAAGCAAAGTATATATATATAGCCTTTAAAAATACAACAGCTAACAAAAATTAAATGAAAAATTCTCTGTGTAGCTAAACCACTCTGGGCTTTATAACAATGTGAGTTGGAAGGTACAGCCAAGATTCCCCATGGGTCCTCTGAAATGCAAGGGCATACCCATGAAATAGAAGAGGATGTGTTGACATTTATCAACAATGGTATCTATATTTTCATGAACCGTAGCAACAAACATAATATTTGCCACATATTTAATAGTTTAAATTTGTATTATAATGTACTGATAGTATACTTGTACCTAAGATTTGCTTCAGGGTGTAATTGCATTCAACTTAGTAGGCTAATAAAAACTGGAGCAGAAACAGTTTTACAGCCCTCCATTGAGTTGTGTTTTATGTTATATTATCTCACTGCAGACATCTGAATTAAAAGCTAACAAATACTATTGAATGAGTTGTCTGAATGAATGTACAATGCATGAATACATACTTCTTACAGTTTTTTTAAATCAGTTTTGATAGTGTGCATGCTTTGTGATTTAGGCAAACACCTGATTGTAAGTAGGTGATGGTTCTTGATGGGCTCTTAAGAAATAGCACATTTTCTTAGACTTTCTCCAATTAAGTGCATATCCACCATTAAAGCAATCTGTCATTATTTTAACAGCATCATTAAAATCTATAATATAACTTATAGGGACTTTGTTTTTCTTTCAAAATTAGTAACACATCCATTTATATAAAGAGCCTGAAATACAAAAACAAATTTAAGGAATCTTCAACTCAAAGCTATACTAATATTTTAAGGTAGAGTACAGAGAAGGTATATCTTTACTAAGAAAGAAAAGCCCACAAAAACTATATATTCATTAAAATGGATTATTTATATAAAATAAAAATTACATTTCTTTCTAATGTAGAAATCAAGATATATGGTTTACTGTACTACTAAAAGTTCTTGAACTAATAAAAATAATTTAAAATACTGGGTTACTGAAGGTAAAAATCAATACATAAAATTTATTATTGTTCTATAAATGATTATCATCAGCTTTTGGAAATATTTTGGAAAATATTCAATGCAAAATGTAATATACTAAGGGCCTAATAAAAAGATAAATTTTATTAGCAAATTTAGTTGGTAATATTCAACTTTAAATTGCCAAAATACGTTTTATTTACTACTGTGACTTCAATAAATATGTTTACATTCAATTAGTAAAAATGCAGGGAGAAAGTTTAAGTTTACAAAATAGTGGGGAGGTTCTGCACCAAGAGGGGTATTTTTTCTATATTCACACAAAAGTACACACGATTGTATAAATGTGAATTATGAACTGAATTGTATTCATTTACTATTACCTAAAGTTGTCAATATGTATGAAAGCTCTCTTAGTTTAACAAAATTTTCCTCATTGATATTTAGGTTACAAATAAAATATTAAAAAATATATTTTTATTATTTTTGACAGAGAGAGAGAGAGAGAGAGAGAGATACAGAGATAGAGACAGAGAGAGAACTGAACTGGGGGAGCTCCCAGTTCAGCATATGGTTCCGCTAGGGCCGGGGCGGAGATTCGATCTTCAGTCCCGGGCGATGCACAGTGAGCGCCTAACCCACTGAGCCATCCCGGCTTCCCCACAAATAAAATAATAAGTAAAACCTAACTAGAAGGATAGAAACATTTTAATCACTTTTCAAATTATAGAAATCTCCTTTCTATGGGCTTGACTTGCTCTCTTTTACAATGGCTCTTAGAATACTATCTACTAAACATTATATTTAGTTGGAGTCACATCTTTTGACCCTTAATAGAGAATAAATTCTTTAAAGTAAGGACTGATATTCTGTTTCTCCAAATCTCTTACAGAGTTTAGACCAGTACCTTTCCTGTTACAAATACTAAATGAACGTCCTGCATTGTCTTACATACAATGCATCTAAAATTAATTCACTGTCCTCAACTCAGTAGCTCTTCCTCCTTGAGATTCCTCATCTCAATAAAGTTTCCAACTACATAGCATTTTAGTGAGTAAGCACGAAGGAGGGTAATAATAGCTAACACTCTATTTAAAATCTGCCTAATACTCTGCAAAATTGTTGCATTAATCCTTACACCAATCTTATAAGGCAGATATTGGTATCTTCACTTTATGGACGGGGAATCAGAAGCACAGAGAGGAAGGGGACATGCTGACAGTCAATACTATATAAGCAGGAGAACCTGCATGTAAACCAAAGTGATTTGACTTTAGAGTTAGCACACTTTACTGCCATGATACCTACTTCATTAGATCGTTGTGAGGAGTAAATAAGACAAATTTGAAAATGTGTCTTATAAACCCTAACTTGCTATATAAATTTTCTTTATTTCATTGCAATTATTAGTCTATTACTAAACTACTATTAACTGTTAAATAGTAACTAAACTATTATGTTAAAGTTCTAATGTATTTCAGATATGACTACAAACTTGCTTATATTCATAACCCAGAGAAGTGGGAGAATAATGTCCTTCTTGATTAAGTGAAGATAAGGTGGGAGAAAGAAAGAAAGACACTCTTACTATTTGTTAGGTATTTTCACGTACTATCTCAATGAATCCCTGACAATACTCTTATGACTTAGATGTTACTCTGCTATAGAGATAAGGAATCTGAAGTTCAGAGAAATAAGAATTTGCTGTTTCCAATAAATAGTAGGGTAGAATTTGAACTCTGATTCATCTGATTTAAGAGCCAGGTTTTTTCTTCTGTATCACCCTGACTTATGACATAACAGAGGAGGTATTCTCACTATATCTAAGGTAAAAACATAGCTCAGTATGTCTGACATTTACTAAAATATATGGTCAAAGAATGTGTAGACTTACTTAACAAAGAAAATGTCCTTATCTGGGTTTACATTATGGGTCTCCTCTTCATTTATAATATTTATGAAACAATGGAATCTTGTACCCCATTAGAATAATGAATAGAGGCTAAAGCCTTTTGCAAAGGGCTACAGGAAAAATTGTGATAAACAAAATACATTTATAAATCTATTTGAAGGCAAGGAGTATACCATATAATCACATGGATATATGAATGGCTGAAGATCAGTAATTTTCTTCTCTTCATATTTAAACTTATATCTAGAAACTAACCATTCATAGTTTTAATATCACTAAATTAAGAGAATTAAAAATTTAAATATCCATATTTTTTTCCACTGTTATAAGACCACTTAGATAGTTTTATTAGATTATATTTGTTAATTTAATATTGAATATAAATCTGTGGGTTTTAAAAATGAACTTGAAATTTTTACTTTAAATGAAAAGTTTTGTTTTCATTTAGATAGCTTGTACTTGTCGATTTGCACAACCACTTATTTATTAATGTACTTGTTTATTTAACAATAATTTTTTAACATCTAAGATGAATTGACCCCTCTGATAAAAGTAAAATAATGTAGTAGGCCCAGTTCCTGCCTTGTAAGGTTCAGGGCTAGTTTGGGGTGGGGTTAGGAGGATAAGAGAACTATATAAGTAATCAACACCATGAATTGAATATGTTCATAGGATAAGTACAGGTTACTAATTTAGGATAAGAAATCAGTTAAGCTTTCTGGAAGTAGGAACATAACATCTAAGGGCTTAAAGATGAATACAGTAAGGCCAATAGGATGAGGGTAAATGAAGTAGAGTAAGTGGCACTCCAAAAAGAATAAGCAAATTGCACATGGCCTGGTTTCTCATAGCAGCACTGATACCACTTGATATCATTTGTTATCTCATAAAGAATAATCTGTAACTATAGAAAAAGTTCTTTGTGGATTTTAGTAGAATTACCATTGTTTATACAGAAGCCATGCCTGAATAACATTCTGGACTTTGATTCTACGATATATTGTCTTTGAACTCTACTTTAGCATAACTGTCAATACTAAGTAATTTTTGATCATCTTTAAATAATCAGGTATCATGTTCAATTGACATGCCAAATACTCGATAGCACCAGGTTTTATGACTAATGAAAATAATTATTTTTCCCGTGAGTTTAATTAAGAGTCTTCATATTGATGTAATTAAAACAGCAGTGGCATTTGAAATGTATCATCCAAATGAAGTACCCTAATGTTTAACCTATTAAGATCTGTAAGAGATCTAAGTATGTATAATTTGCACTATTTTATTCCACATATATTACTTTTCTGAAGGAAAGTCACTGCATCTACCTACATCTATCATCTATCTAGCTATCTAGCTATCTATATCATCATCATCTATCTTCTATGTATCTATGTAACCATGTTATCATCAAGTATTTCATTATTTTCATGGACAAAATTGTTTACTACTAGTATAGCAACATCAGATGTAGGAACAAATTCTTGTTCAATATTTAAATTTAGAACTTCTCATTTCCTGATATCTATCTATTAAGAAGTATAAATTATAATTTAACTGAGGATTCCATGTTAATAGCACACTATATAATGAGATTGCTTGTTATCCCTAGCCTTCAGCCACACTGATTAACCCCCCAGGATATGCCCTAAGTTAACAGTTTTTACCTACTGCCTTCACGCTCAGTACAATGTGATTTTTAAAAGTAAACCGAAAAATAAATATATCATTATTGTTAATTTTGTCCGATAGGTATCCTTAGTGCTTATAACTCTCTGACATGCAGAGGTGCCCCACAGAAGGTAAAGAAAATATTAGCCACAACAAGGAGACATTTCTCTCTCTGCAATACAAATCAGATTCTGCCTTCATGTCACCCTAGAACAAATGAATAACTATTAGATAAGATATTACTGTACTTTATTAGATTATTAAACTCATTTGATAATTACCAATAGATAGATAGATAGATAGATAGATAGATAGATAGATAGATAGATAGTTGTCAGCTAAGTACCTATAAGTAATCTTAATTCTATTTAGGAAATCAAGACTTAAAATGATTAAATAATGGTGGTATAAGATTAAACCCCCAGGGGGAAGCCGGAATGGCTCAGCAGGTTAAGCGCCGCCCACTTTGCAGCCCTGGGGACCAAGGATCAAATCCCGGCCTTGGCCCCAGCCCCAGCCCCAGCCTGTGCGAACCCATATGCTAAACTGGGGTGTGCTTCCATTGTGGGAGGCCCCCAGTTGGTTCATATCCCCCAGTTCAGCCCCTGGCTCGAGGGAGCATGCTTCCCATGCAGGAAGCCCCCAGCCCAGTTTTGTCCTGCGCAACCCTCGCCCACCTGTGTGGAATGAAACTGCGTTGAAAACCGATGACATACAACTATGGAGACTGCTCTGGGCCCTCCCCCTTCTCTCCATCTCTCTCTGTTTCTGTCTCTCTCTGTCTCTGTCAAAAAAACAATAAAATAAATCTTAAAAAAAAAAAATTGAACCCCCAACAATGATCCAAAATTTGCAATATTAATCTGCACATTACCTCTCAGGTGCTTTTTTAAAAATTGAAAAATGTCTCTTTAATGAGAAATTACTTGATTTTTTTTTTTTAGATTTATTTTTATTGTTCTTGACAGAGAGAGAGAGACAGACAAACAGACAGACAGCCAGAGAGAAGTGGGAGGGCCCAGAGCAGTCTCCACAGTCATATACCATTGGTTTTTTTCACATAGTTTCATTTCCCAGGTAGGTGTGTGTCTGCACGGGGCAGGAACTGGGCTGGAGTCTCACCCCTGTGAGAACCAAACTGGGGGCACTCCCCAGTTCATCATATGGGTCCACACTGACAGGGGACAGAATTCAATCCTTGTTCCCTGGGGCTGCAAAGTGAGTGCTTAACCCACTGAGCCATCCCGGGTTCCCCATTATTTAATTTCTTTACATGAGTGACCAAAGGAAAATAAAACATAATGAGCTTCCCAAAGAATGACTTGAATCTTCTATGTTCCAACCAATTCCATCTTATATTTCAAGAGATCAAAAAAAAAAGGTAATCCAGACAGT
The DNA here is from genome assembly GCA_004027555.1 of Craseonycteris thonglongyai. NCBI lineage: Eukaryota > Metazoa > Chordata > Mammalia > Chiroptera > Craseonycteridae > Craseonycteris > Craseonycteris thonglongyai. Next base: position 4,184 of record PVKE010028328.1, on the reverse strand, counting down.
GACTTTGAAAGATTCCCTTTTATCTCTGCTTACTAAAACTCTAACTATAGAGAAATATTTGCATCATTATATTATGGAAATATAGTAAATCATCATAAGGTTGTTTTATTAGAGAAGCAGTTTTAAAAAACAGATGTACAATAAAAAGAAACTACACACTTTTTTTTGTTCTTATTCTGTTTGCCTACATGGCCTGTTATAAGCCATATATCTACTTCCTGTTCTGGTTACCTCTAAGTACATCACTAAACAGAATTATTGTTTCCAGTGGCTGTTTACAATGTAGAGAATGAACATTTTATTCACAAAAACACTTCAAGATTCCAGTCCTGAAGTCATAATATTTTTACTACAATATTTGTGACTACTCAAAATCTCAATCTTAATTTCTAATGCACACAACATTCACTTTGAATATTTTTCATATTTATGAAGTTTATTTTCATGCCTCTGGGAAGTAATTAAGATTATTCTTACTTTACAAGTAGGGAAACAGAGTCAAAGATCGATGTAACACATTTAAGTGAACAGACTTGCAGGCAAGATAGGAGCTTAAATATGATTAACTACCCCTGGTCTGCTTTGAAATTGTCACTGAAATGACTACCCGTGTATAAAAATAGAAAGCCTATATCACCACTGGAAACTATCCATGGGGACATTACACATCAGAATTCCTAAATCATATGCTACTGCAGCCATTACTGGAATGAAGAAGGGCCAACTCCGTTCATAACCACTTAGAGCATCTGAAAAGTGAGTGGATAGAATCCCAGCAGAAATTCACGAACTGGATCCTACTAAAGTCAGGTATAGTGAAGTTAAAACATGGCCTCCAAATTCTCTGATACTACTCCCATCATTTTGTAATGGCTCTATTTAAATGGTAACATATGCTCTAGCCTTTCATATCAGTGCACTTTCAGAACATCAGGATATTTTCATACACCAACAGTGGTTTTGTGTTTTTGGTTGTTTCTGTTTTGTTATCCATACTCAGTGAGGAAAATGGGAATCTATGTCTGTTAACAACTGGGTATTAGGTGGATTATGTCTGAGAAAATACTATTCTATGTTTAACTCTACCTTTTAGATCCAAATTAAGGGATAAGGAAAAAGTTAATAATTTGCCATAGCTTTACTTTTTAGATTTCGAAATTTAGCAATCCAAGTGGGGAATGCCCTAGAATTCAGCTTTGGTCACTGTCCCATTTTTTCTTTGATGGGTTGGCTGTTATGTTTACCATCTGCTAGGTAGGGGATATTGAAGGCAGATAAACTCAGAGAAAATGAGAGAGAGATATCATAGCAATAATAGGAATTTCTAAGTTTAAGAGAAATAATAGAGGAGGAAATTGAGGAGAAGGAGAAGGGAGAAGGAAAATTTTTTGAACTGAAGATTTTGATTTAGAAGTTAAAGGATACCAAACACCAATACCTGACATTAGAGGAAATTTGGATGAAAAGAGTGCCAGATGAACTCAAAGAAGTCAGAATAATCAGGTAATGAGAAATAAGAACATCAGAGGAGATGTCATCAAGATGGTGGTATGAGAGAAGACTCTTGAAACCTCTACTGGAAAAATATAAGGAATTGAATAACTAAAATCTAACCAGGGATTCCCTACCGTAAGCAACACAGGAGAACCACTTATTGCAAGAAAATACCTAAGGACTAGAGAAACGGAGGAGAGCAAGAGAGAATGGAAGGGAGCAGTGTGGAGACACAATGTGGAGCATGACCCAGAGACTGACACAGAGACCAGCAGAGGAGAGACTGAAGTGGGAGCCTGGGAGCATAGGCCAAGGTACAGAATTACTCTGGGTGGGTTGGAGGCCAAGGATGAAGAAGAGTGGAGGTGCAGGTGGCCAGAGCCTGGGAAGAACAGCAAGAGTGTGGAGCCAGTGACTGGAGTCTGAGGAGAGCAGTCAGAGTTTTGTGCAGGTGGCAGGACTGGGGCACTGGTGGCTGGGGTGCTGAGCTGGCAGTTGGAGCATGGTGTGGTCCTGGATGATGTAAGGCCCCATCTGAAGTGTGCACAGCCTTGGACACAGAGCCTGGCTGCATCCCCTTTCTCTCTCCCTAAGTTCATCCCCCTCCCCCAACTCCATCCAGTGCCTACATACAGTCAGCTTCAGTCAGAAAGCCACCATTACCATATAACGCAAACAAACCTGCACCTTTCCCAACAAACCTCACCACCCTTTCCACTGATACAATCAGGGGATCCATGGAAACTGTGAAGCACAGGAGTGGCAACTTCTGACTGCAATGGGATCTCAGAGGCATAGAATACCGTCACCTACCATATTCTTTCAATGAGGAAAAGCACAGAGACCAACATGAGTGAGGCAAAGAAGAGAAGCCCACCTTCTAGGAAATCTCCCAGTGTGAGAAGACTGAATAACCAAGAGAAAAATAATTCAAGGCATTGCATTGACACCAACTGGAAAGTAAAAGAAAGACCTCTTTATATCCACCAGGGGTAAGTATCTTATGCCCAGAAAGAGTAACACCCCAACAGCAATGAATACTCTAGGGCAGGGGTCACCAAACTTTTCAGCCCGCGGGCCGCATTAACTATCAAACAGCAGTTTGGGGGCCGACTACACACTCGAGGTCCAAATAAAAAAGAATCAAAACATAGATGTTGTTTTAAATTATTTATTTAATATTATTTTATTCAGATAAAAAGGTCTCCACGGGCCGGATGAGAGGGCCTCGCAGGCCGCATGCGGCCCACGGGCCATAGTTTGGAGACCCCTGCTCTAGGGAATAAAGCTGCTCATAAAGAAAAGAAAGACCTCCAGAAAAAGAACTGAAATATATGGAAATATATGAACTAAATGACACTGAATTCAAGATTGCAGTTCTGAAAACACTCAAAGAGATCAAAGAAATGCACCTAAGCACAGAAAAGCAGATGTTCTCAGAAAGAAAATCTGGGAACAAAAGGAATACTTTAACAAAGAATCTGAAAGTATAAAAAAGAACCAAATGGAAATTCTGGAGATAACACAATAAAATAAATAAAAAATAAATAGCTAGCACAGGAAGCAGAATTTGAGATCTCAAAAACAGAAACTGTAATGCAATGAATTAAATTGAATAAATACTAGATAAAAATTAAGCCAATGAACTCTCCCAGATTTCCCCCAGAAAGTCTGAAACATGGCAGATTACCAAAAATGTCTGGTGTTCATCTTATAGCAGCTTCAGGTTCAGAGATAAGGAAAAATGAAAGGAGGCAGTATTTAAAAAATATTAAATGAAAATTATCCAGAAATAGAAAAAAGATAAATTCTTAGACTGAAAGAATATACAAGGCTAAGCAGATTTTTTAAAACCCATATCTATTTATAATATTTTGGTATAATATTTCAGAATACAAACAATTTAAAGAATCAAACATTTCTAGAGCTAAATAAAAGCAAACAGATTATTAAGACTAGAATGAGGTTAAGATAACATTAGACTTCTCAAAAGCAACCTTGGATGTGAGAAGGTGATAGAACAATATCTTAGAGGAAATTCTGAGAAATTCTTTTATTCTAGAATTCTATAACCAGACAGATATTCAAATATGAGGGTAAAATTAAAATATGTTTTAATAAAAATTAATACTTAAATTTATACCTAGATTTTAAAAGTTTGCCAGGTATGGACTTCTGAAAAGATAACTGAAATACGTACTCGAGCAGGTAGAGTATCTACTGGCATATATATAATACATCCAAGACAGAGCTCTGGATCCCCTTCGGCAACCCTGTCTCTCTCCTAATCTTTTCCATCTTAGTGAATGGCATAATTATCCACCACAGCACTTTTGATTCATCTTTTACTCCTCACTTCCCTTCTCTCCCTAAATTTATCTCATCATCATATCCTGTGAATTCTATTAATATCTTCAAAAATAGATTAAATCTATTCCTTTTCCCCATCTGCATTGTCATATCTAAGCTCAGGCCACCAGTATCTTTCTCTTACAGTTCTGCAGCAGCCTGCTAACTGTCTTCCACCCTTATCTTATTGCAATCCCTTCTCTCAGCCAAAATGTTTTCTTAAAGCATAAACTAGAAGATGTCACCTTGTGCTCAGAGCCCTTCAATGGCTTTACATTGCTCTTCCAGCATGCTTCATTTTGGATGGCTCACTCTCATCTTTAGAGTCTCAGCTCCCATAT
>PVKE010028327.1:0-21003 GCA_004027555.1 Craseonycteris thonglongyai | reverse complement strand
ATGCTCCTCTGCCTAGAAAAACCTCTTATCATCCCAGTCAGTCACAAACAAGCGTTTTCTGCAAGTTCTTCATGTAATTTTCTTTCCAGATGATGCCATCATTGTTAATGTTCTCTTTTGGATTTCTTGTTTCTCGGTCAAGTTCATGGCATTGCCATTTGTGAAGAGACCTTCCATTTATCGTATCAATGTACGGTATGTTCGAAAAATGTCATTCATTAAAAATTTAATTAAAAAAAGAACTGGTGTTGCCTCGGAAGTGGGGGGTAGTCTTATACAGCGAATATAGGCCTAAACCTATGTTTTAACTGTAAAATTAGGGGGTCGTCTTATACGCCCGGTCGTCTTATACGCCGGAAAATACAGTAGTATATCTTTATATATCCCTGTAATAATTGATAGATCGCTTGCCTGAATTTAATTAGTGGCATCTTCCCCTTCTATTCTGTTCTTTGTTTGGTATGTTCATCATACAAACTATATCAATCATTAGTAGTCTTAGTGGACCATGACTCCCTAGTGAATGAATGCTGAGTTGTCCCTGCAATTCTAAGAGAGACGCCTGGGATAATGGTGGGAATATTAAAAAAAAAAAATGTATCAGTACTTGGATGGCTCTATCCATTGACAGTTCATGGGGATTTAAATCTACTCAGTGCTCTCCAGCTTGCCTTTGCTCTAACACAAAGGATGGACATTCTGCAACCTGGATCACAGTTTTAGTGTATAACACTGCTAGAAGGCTAGCTGTTAAACCTCTTTGAAGTTTTTGCTCTATGATTTTGTTGTTTAGATTATGAATTTCTTTCAGGAAAATATGCAGTTGTGTAATAGATCACGTATCCACTACTTTCAAGTTACTGTCTTGGGCACTGAGGTTATGTGATATAAAAATAAGGGATATAAATCTGAGAAGCAAATCCTGCGCCACAGCATCAGCCTCTGCACAAGAGTTCCTTAACTATAGTCATGACCAGTCCTAACAGCCAATCAGCTCGAGGGTCAATCCCTCCCACTGACGTGCAATCAGCAACTGAGGCTCAACTACAATAAGTGGGCACACACAATCCACACAAGGGACAAGTAGCTCAGGTGACCAGAGAGACTATGCCAGTGGGCCCCAGAGGACATCTATATAAGGCCACTCTACTAAGATCAAGAGACATACCAGTCCTACCTAATACATAGAAACAAACACAGGGAAGCAGTCAAAATGGAGAAAAAAAGAAACATGCCCCAAATGAAAGAACAGAAGAAAGCTCCAGAAAAAGAACAAAACAAAATGGAGATAAGCAATCTATCAGACAGAATTCAAACACTGGTTATAAGGATGCTTAATGAACTTAGCGGAAGAGTAGATGGACTTAGTGAGAACTTTAACAAAGCGATAGAAACTTAAAAATGGAGATAGAAAACATAAAAAAGAACCAGTCAGAAATGAAGAATACAATAATGGAAATAAAAAATACATTAGAGGGAATCAACAGATTAGATGAATCAGTAATTTGAAAGACAAGGTAGCAGAAAACACCCAATCAGAATAGCAAAAAGAAAATAGAATCCCACCCCCGCAAAAAAAGACAATTAAGAGAGTTTAAGGGGCCTCATGCCAACATCTAGTACTGACATTTGTATCATTGCGGTACCAGAAAAAGAAAGCAAGGAATCAAAAACCTATTTGAAAAAGTAATAACAGAAAACGACTTCCCTAACCTGGCGAAGGAAATAGACATGTAAGTCCAGGAACCGCAGAGGGTCCCAAACAAGATGAACCCAAAGAGGCCTCCACCAAGACACATCATAATTAAAATGCAAAAGGTTAAAGACAAAGAGGGACTCTTAAAAGCAAGAGAAAAGCAGTTAGTTATCTACAAGGGAGCACCTATGAGACTGTCAGCTGATTTCTCAACAGAAACTTTTCAGGCCAGAAGGGATCGGCAGGAAATATTCAAAGTGATGAAAAGCAAGGACCTACAACCAAGATTACTCTACCCAGCAAAGCTATCATTTAGAATCTATGGACAGATAAAGAACTTCCCAGACAAGAAAAAGCTAAAGGAGTCACCAACACCAAACCAGTATTACAAGGAATGTAAGAGGGACTTCTTGAAGGAGAAGGGAAAGGAGTATCAAACATAATAAAATGGCAATAACTACATATCTATCAACAATTACTTTAAATGTAAATGGATTAAATGCTCCAATCAAAAGATAAGGAGGCTGAATGGATAAGAAAACAAGACCCTTACATATGCTGCCTACAAGAGACTCACTTCAGATTGAAAGACATACACAGGCTGACAGTAAAGGGATGGAAAAAGATAATTTATGAAAATGAAAAAAAAAAGCTGAGGTAGCAATACTTATACCAGACAAAATAGGCTTTAACACAAAGGCTATGACAAGAGACAAAGAAGGACCCAGTAATCCCACTTCTGGGTATTTATCTGAAGAAACCTCAAACGCTACTTCAAGGGGACGTGTGCATCCCTATGTTCACTGCAGCGTTGTTTACAATAGCCAAGATATGGAGAGAACCTGAGTGTCCATCAATGTGTGCATGGATAAAGAAGAGATGGTGCATATATACAGTGGAATGTTACTCAGCTGTATATAAGAATAAAATACTGCCATCTGCAACAACATGGAAGTTCTTAGTATTGTGCCAAGTGAAGTTAGAGAAAGACAAATGCTGTATGCCTTCACCTATATGTGGAGTCTAAGGAACAAAGTAAAACAAACTCATAGATACAGAGAACATTTTGATGGGTGCCAGGTGGGAGGGGTTTAGGGATTGGGTTAGAAAGGATTAAGTACAAATTGCTAATTACAAAGTAGCTATGGGGATGTAAAGTACAACATAAGGAATATATTCAGTAATATAATAACTATGGTGTCAGATGGGTACCAGATTTATTGGGGTGATCGACTTGTAAGTTTATTTAAATGTCTAATTACTGTGTTGTACACCTGAAATTAATATAATATTGTATGCCAACTGTAATTGAAAAACAATTAAAAAAAAATAAGTTGCAATTTTTCTTTTCATTGGACTGCTGCTTTAGTGAATCACCTGTTTTATACAGTTCAAAATTCTAATGTATGTATGGCTACCTTTATTGTGCATCAGTTTTTAGGAGCATTAGTATTAATTCCATCTACTATGTTGAGTTAATTACTATTGCCTGTCTTTGGAATCTTATTCCTGCCCTCAGGAAGCTTACTGTCTAATAGCTTCAAATGAATTTTTATTTGTTAGGGGCTTATAAAGTATGTAGCAATTAATAGTGAGAGTGGTCAACTGGAAACAGGATAGTATATAATTAAATGTTTGGCTAGGAGCGGGCCTTTGGGAGCTGAACTCTTAAGTGGTCTGTTCCTCAGACATCTGAGTACTTGTTTTAATTGGATAACTATTTAGTGACATGGAGGGTTGGGAGGAGGTATAGTAGGCTCATTCAAACTAATACATTAGAAATAACTACACAAAACTGAGGAATTTCCCTACTGGTTCAGATCCATGCTTTCTCCATCCTATCAGTAATTCATCTTACAACTGGTGGAACCAATAGTTGCTTGAGTGTCATTTATTTCATCCTGTGCTGCTGTTTTGGGTTACAAATTCTGCAGGTTTACTTTTAATTCTATAGTTTTTTTTTAATATAACAATTGTATATCTACCTTGCATTTTATATGCTTGTATTAGGTCTCATTAACATTTCCTTAATCCTTAGGGAGTGTTAATCATCATAGTAACATTTGTTGAGTACTTATTAATATATGCTTGACATATATTGACTTATTGAACCTTCTTCACTCTATGAGACATGCATTATTATTTTTTCTTCAAAAAAATTGGGGGCAGAGGCTTACACAGTTTGCATAGGGTCACAGAGCTGGTATGTGATAGAGCCAGGATTCCTAGGCAGTCTGGAACCAGAGCACAGATTCTCAGTCATTTTGCTGAGCTTCATCATGTCATATTTTAAATTGTATCTGCCCATACAGAACTCTGAGCATTGGTTAGCATTATTTTATTAACAGGCTAGCCAGCTACACCTGCCATTGGAATTTCCAGTCTGTATGTCTATAGCATGTCCATAAGTGCATCCACGAGACTATCTTAAATGTCTAAAAATCAAGATACTTTGCCTGAGACATCATTTCCAGGGTATTCTTTTGGATACCCCCAAAAAAAGATTCAATTTTTTTTTTTTAAGTATGGGTGATGGTTAATATGTCTCTGATAACTCTCTGGCCAAGGCATTTAATGTGCTCCTGTGACTCCTCAGGGGAATGACAGCCACAGAACTCTTTTTCAAGGGACAAGGGAGTAGTGTTCTGTGTGACATACTTTTAAAAAAGTTAGTCATTTAATTCATTTGTTGGACAACTTATATCTACCTTTATTTTATATGCTTATTCTGTTGTTGAGCAGCTTCAACTGAAAAAAAAAAGTAGGACTAGATTTTTCCAGTTATCCTATGCTAGTTTCTAATGGTCACTTCTGTCTATACAAACCATTCATTTGTTAACACATTGAAGAATTTTATTTCCTATCAGACTTAATGTTCTGTTTTTAAAACTATTGCACTCTAATTTTCTAACACATTCTCTGTTGTCCAAGCTTTATCGAGGAGAATGTAGTTAGTGGTCCTGAGGTCAACATCTTCCAAGTTCTTTCAGTGTCCTGGAGTGTAATTCCTCTGGGTTTGGGACATAAACTCATTTAAAGTGACTTTTATTATATCTGTATATGTCTTAGGCTTGAGTTCCTTTTCTATCCTTCTAAAAAAAAAAAAAAGATTTATTTTATTGATTTTTGACAGAGAGAAACAGAGACAGAGAGTGACAGAGAGAAGGGGGAGGGCCCAGAGCAGTCTCCATAGTTGACAGCATTAGTTTTCCATACAGTTTCACTCCACAGGTGGGCACAGGGGCTGCGCTGGGCAGGAACCGGGCCGGGAGCCTCCCATATAGGTCCCGGCAAGAACTGAACTGGGGGCACACCCCAGTTCAGCATGTGGGTCCGCATGGGCCGGGGCCGGGATTCGATCCTCGGTCCCCGGGGCTTCAAAGCAAGTGCTTAACCTGCTGAGCCATCCCAGCTTTCCCCTTTTCTACCCTTTCCAGTTTGAAGATCAGACTCTTTGTGTAAAAGGAATTGACATTAAAAGAAATTGAAATGTTCTGTTTTCTCTTACTCTCTCTAATACAGTGGGGTCAGGTCCTTCTTGCTTCTGATATAACAGAAACCGTATTTTAGTTGATTTCTGGGTTTTTTCCCTCAGCTTTTGCCTTCCTGGCTATTTTCTTAGGGCTCTGGCCCACTTTCTTGGGCCATTTATCTCTTCCTCTAATGTCACTTTAGAATCTTTTTTAAAAGCTCTTCATCATACAGCTAGGCACTAAGTAAATAGCACCGATGATGTATGTAACGGACTTGGAGGAGGGAGGAGAATGCTTAGAGGGAGAGCATTCTGGGCAGGGGAGCCGGGAGAGGCATGGTGGGGATGTTGAGGGGACAGCAGTTACTCTAATTGGAGTGGACATGATAGAAACAGTGGACAAAGTATGGAGTTGGCTTGCAGTATACTTTGTCAATGAAATTTCAGAGAGCAAACTTCAAGTTTATATCTGTAGTGCAAAGATATTGTAAAAGTCCAAATAGCTAATTGTATCAAAGACGTATGAGGGCTGTCTGGGGAAAATCCAGCCACTGTCAGGTTACATGGCTAGATACTTTCTGGATAACCCTTGTATTGTTTCTATGAATTTTAACACCTTTGTTGTTTTGTGACTAGTTCAACTAAATACTTTGTTAACTCTTAAGAATTAAGTACACCTCTGTTGTCCTCATTGCTTATGTCAGTTATAAGATGATGGCGGAAACTAGGCTATGCATAATGGGAACATTTATTCTGATCCTTTAAAAAAAATTGCCATTTTTTTTGAGTAAATACTCATTTAGTTTTAGATGTGTACTTGACCTTTTAATGCATGTCATACCGATATTAGTGACATTGATCAAAATCACTGTATATATTACTGTGAACCAGTGACCACACGCTAAGTAATATAAATATATTCCTAGAGAGAAATACTGATAGTTTGTATCTCTTATTTTCAGGTTGGCCCCAAAGCAGAAGTTGCTGAGTGTAAGGAGAAGTTTGCCGCCTCTAAAGACCCCACCATCAGTCAGACTTTCATGTTGGATAGGGTGTTCAACCCTGAGGGGAAGGCTTTGCCACCAATGCGCGGCTTCAAATACACTAGCTGGTCCCCTATGGGTTGTGATGCTAACGGCAGGTGCCTCTTGGCGGCGCTGACCATGGACAACCGCCTGACCATCCAGGCTAACCTCAACAGACTACAGTGGGTCCAGCTCGTCGACCTGACTGAGATTTATGGAGAGCGTCTGTATGAGACCAGTTACCGGCTCTCTAAAAGCGAGGCCCCGGGGGGGAACCTGGGGGACTTTGCCGAGTTTCAGAGGAGACACAGCATGCAGACGGCAGTCAGAATGGAGTGGTCGGGCATCTGCACCACGCAGCAGGTCAAGCACAACAACGAGTGCCGCGACGTGGGCAGCGTGCTCCTGGCGGTGCTTTTTGAAAACGGGGACATTGCCGTGTGGCAGTTCCAGCTTCCATTTGTAGGCAAGGAGTCCATCTCTTCGTGCAACACAATTGAGTCAGGAATCAGCTCTCCGAGTGTCTTGTTTTGGTGGGAATATGAGCACAATAATCGGAAAATGAGCGGCCTTATTGTGGGGAGTGCTTTTGGGCCCGTAAAGATTCTCCCTGTCAATCTCAAAGCGGTTAAAGGCTACTTCACTTTAAGGCAGCCTGTTGTCTTGTGGAAGGAAATGGACCAGCTGCCCGTGCACAGCATCAAGTGTGTCCCACTTTATCACCCTTACCAGAAGTGCAGCTGCAGCTTAGTGGTGGCTGCTAGAGGACCCTACGTGTTTTGGTGTCTGCTTCTGATCTCCAAAGCAGGTCTGAATGTTCACAACTCCCACGTCACTGGCCTCCACTCGCTGCCCATCGTGTCCATGACTGCAGACAAGCAGAACGGGACAGTCTACACTTGTTCCAGCGACGGGAAGGTGAGGCAGCTGATTCCCATTTTCACAGATGTCGCGTTAAAGTTTGAACATCAGTTGGTTAAACTCTCAGATGTGTTTGGCTCAGTGAGGACACATGGGATAGCGGTGAGCCCCTGCGGTGCGTATCTGGCCGTCATTACAACTGAGGGCATGATCAATGGCCTCCACCCCGTTAATAAGAACTACCAGGTCCAGTTTGTTACACTCAAAACCTTTGAAGAGGCAGCTGCTCAGCTCCTGGAATCTTCAGTTCAGAATCTCTTCAAGCAGGTAGATTTAATAGACCTTGTACGCTGGAAGATTTTAAAAGACAAACATATCCCTCAGTTTTTACAAGAAGCTTTGGAAAAAAAGATTGAAAGCAGTGGGGCCACCTATTTTTGGCGCTTCAAACTTTTCCTCCTGAGGATCTTGTATCAGTCAATGCAGAAAACCCCTTCAGAAACCTTATGGAAACCCATCAATGAGGACTCGAAAATCTTACTGATTGACTCTCCTGGGACGGGCTTTATTGAGGATGAACAGCAAGAAGAAGGCACTTCCTCCAAACAGGTGACTAAGCAAGGTTTTCAGGAGAGCGGCAAAGAAGGGGATCCAGAGGAACCCACAGATGACCCCCTGACCCAGTCTGGGGAGGCTGGAGGCCGCGAGCCAATGGAAGAGAAACTCCTTGAGATCCAGGGGAAAATCGAGGCCGTGGAAATGCACTTAACCAGGGAGCACATGAAGCGAGTCCTGGGAGAGGTGTACCTGCACACCTGGATCACGGAGAACACCAGCATCCCCACCAGGGGCCTCTGCAACTTCCTCATGTCGGATGAAGAGTATGACGACCGGACGGCACGGGTAGGTGTTGCTTCGCAAAAGCACTGGAACTGGGTAGTCTGCTTGCTTTATGAGGAAGAAGTGTCCTCAGTCTAATTTCTAATGCTCAGCTTTTGCTTGACTTTTTTTCCAGTAGTTTATTGGCATGGAGTGCTGGAGAATAAATAGGAAACGGGCCAGTGCAGAGGACATGGTCACATCACACCACATATTTCCGACCTTCCTCTTACTGAGGTCATGAATGATATGCAAGGTTTGCAAGATGTGATTTCCAGGCTGAGAATGAGCTCGGGAATGCTGCCTTGAGGAGAGTGCAATGGGATCAGGAGTCACAGCCATGGACATGTGACTCCTCCACCTGTCCCCCATGCTCCTGTCCCTTGCTATCTGCAAAAGGGTTCCCTTTTTTTTGGCCCCATGGGGGGCGGGGGTATGTTTCCATTTGAAAGGACTTGAGAGGGTCTTCACATATAAAGTAAACAAGTATTAGTTGTTTTTACAGAAGTTGGGTATAATCTTTATTTTGGTATTAGAACAATCTTACAGTGTTATCCAAAATGTATTCCACAGAATTCAAGTTCATCAACAGAACACAGGGGTTCCAAGCTTAGGAAAAATACTGCATGCTCCACACTCCCCTTAAAAGTTCTCAGTGCATTCTATCCTTGTCAGAGTTCTGAGAACACCTACAGAAAAGAATCCTTCTTACCTTTATGTAGCTCAACGTTATCCACACTTATTAATCAGGAAACTTTTCTTTGAGCTTATAGCTGCTAGGAGAACTTGTGTTACAAGGAACATACTGTATACTAAAATATTCAAAACCACAAAGAGTGTGTTCCTTTTTACCTCAAAGAGTGACACTTCTTCTCACTACCTAGTCTTATTTAAAATATTAATTAAAGGCAATAAATTCAAATATTGTTACCCCTAACGTTAAACCATTCAGTCACATATTGCACTTTCCTGTTGGAGAGAGAGAGGATGTATGTACACCCCTGCAATTACTGCTCATGGCATGTTGGTAATGATCTCAAGATTAGTTAAGATGTACTGTTCACAAAACTGACTTTTCATTTTTGAAAGTCAACTTTTAAATATTGTTCCCTTGTAGTAATTGTGTGCAGGTGGGTTCTAGTTACCATTGTTTCATAGGCCCTAGCAGGGATATTATAAGTCAGTGAAGCATAACAAAACCATTTTAGAAACTATGTAATGGAAGTTGGTAGGTAATGGTTTAGATAGAGTAATTGTTGGCATGCTACATTTGGCCTTGTTGTGTGGTTCTAATAGAGGTGGTTTAAAGAAGAGAAACTTGTACCTCTGCCCATCTATAGCAACTGAGTTTTGATCAAAAACAATGCATTTCATGTCTTAATAATCTCACTGTGTGCACAAAATGAATCTCTTTAAACCTAGCATGTTGATTTACTAGTAATTATAAAGTATTTCTGAGATTCACAGCCAGGTGTGCTGGTATATATAATTAGACCAGCATTTTTCATGATCTTTCTTCACCTGCCCACGCCCCCCACCCCTGCCATGTAGCATTTTAAGATATTTTTTCTAACTCCTTGCCCATGAAATTTTAGTACCATGGACATATTATATATCTGTACGTGTATGTATATGTGTGTGTGTGTGTGTGTGTGTACCCAAGGCTGTTGAGAGCAAACAGAAGCAGTCCTTCCTGGTGTCAGATCTGGGTGTATCTCCACTGGAGGAATTCTCAGATTGTCACTACAGGGATGTTTGGCCTGCCTAGAAAAGGGAGAGGTGGTGGTCCCTGCTATTATAAGGGACCACATATTACAACTCCTAAGGCCAAGAGCTAATGGGCTTTAAAATGGGACGTTATATGCAGAGTAGGTAAGATCCCCTTCTAAGCTATTAAGACACCCTTCAGAACTTCAGTGGAATAATATTAGTGAATGGCAGGCTGAGAGGGTCCTTCCACAAGAGCCATAGTGTGAATGGACATTATCTGCTGGTAAGACTAGATGGTTCTTAAGAGTGGGTGTGCCCCAGCCCAGTGATACAGCCAGTGAAGGTTTTCTCAGCAAAATAATAAAGTAGATGAAAGTCATATAATCCTAACAGATGAAACAGAAGAAAGCAAAGCTGAACCAGGGACAAGGCCTTGAGCCAGCCCTGGGGGTCTAACTGCTGCCTCCCCCCACCCCTGCCACGCCTCTGCGTGGGGTCAGTGGCCACTAGACGAGGAGGCCGGTCGTGGGTCTCTGGGCCATGAGAAGGGGAAATAATTGTGTTATAATCCTGATGACCCTTTTACTCTGTAAGCCAATTCTACAAAGTTACTATTTCATGTAATATTTGCCTATATCTCTATTATGCTTTTCCTTCCTCAAGTTAGAACATTGTAAATAATAGCCCAATACTTTGTCATCTACCAGCACTCTGAAGTCCTTGTTTTAGAAGTAACTAAAACAAGGCGAGTAACAAGATTTTGTTTGGTTTCCAGAACGGCTTTAGTGGTTATAGTTCCCCTTTTGTCACAAGGTCCTTGACTGAGTTTATTTTACTCGGGCAGTTGACACACATTGGAGGCCTTTTCACATCTTGGGCAGTGTGATGGACATGCACTGCGTTGTCTCTCTAGGTGCTGATTGGACACATCTCAAAGAAGATGAACAAGCAGACCTTCCCTGAGCACTGCAGTTTGTGTAAAGAGATCTTGCCGTTCACAGATCGCAAGCAAGCAGTCTGTTCCAATGGCCATATTTGGCTCCGGTAAGCCGTCTTAAGTCATCCAGCTTTTGCTCATTGTTCAGTTTTGTATGGTGCGAAGCACTATGCAGTGTTTACCCAAAGTGTTTGTTGCCTGTGCCGTTGGGATAGAGAAAAGCTGCTACGCTGAAACCTGGCACAGATTTCTTTCTTCAGTGTGACTAAAGCAAGATGCCGTGTAGCCAGTTTTTTATTGGAGTTCCTTTATTTTGATAAAACTGTTTTCCTTAAGATAGCATTAAATTTTAGAAGATGATTATTATAAAAGTCATACCTGCTATGGTTAGTGGAATATAAAAACGTTCATGTACTTACTTTGTTTAACTTAGACTAAAAGGTAGAGGTCTCCCTCCTCCTCCTCGAAACCCTCCCGTCCCCTGGCATCCTGGGTGCAGCATCGTCTGCTCCGTCTCCCTGATGTCTGTCTCTGGGCCTGGTTTTCTCCCTCGGTCGCGTATCGTCTGTGCACTGGTGACTTCAACATATACCCTGAATCCCGCCCCTCAGTTCACACTTGACACACCTAACCATGTACTCAGTGTATCCGTATAAGCATCTCAGTTCTGAATCAGCCTTCCCCTCGTGCAAGGCGCCACCATCTCTCACCCACATTGCTGTAGTTACCTGGTTTCCCTACCTCGTCCTGCCCACTCCAGGATGTTCTGTGGCCACGACGGTGATCTTGTTAAGGCTTTGTCAGCTCAGGTCACCCCTCAGCCCTTCCTGGTGGCTGCCACTCTCTGATGAGTAAAAGCTAAAATCCTTTCTGCGATCAAGACTACACGGCCTGGGCCCTGTCACCTGTGACCTCACTGCCTGCGCTTTGTCTTGCTGTCCTCACTGCAGGTGCACCCCTCCCACTTGTGGACGTCCAGGCTGGCCTCCCGCCTGGAATGCCTTTCAGGGGTGTCCGTGTGGCTCAAGTGCCGCTTGTCGGTGGGGCCTCTGGCCGCGCTACCTGCTCACACTCCTCCTCTCCCAGCATTCTCTACCCGCCCCCTTGCCTTGTCACCCTAGCACTTCCTCCCCAGAGTGTGTCACCGTCTAGCATGTTCGTTATTGACTTGTGATGACTTCCGTAATGAGTGGTTTCAGAATGGCTGTCTGTGGTGAGTTACCCTCAGCACTGTGCTGCCTTCCGGGTGCTGGTAGAATGGACGGTGCCATCTGTCTTTCAGGTGCTTTCTAACCTACCAGTCCTGCCAGAGTTTGATTTACAGACGGTGTCTGCTCTACGACAGCATCGCCCGCCACCCAGCCCCGGAAGGTGAGTCCCTCCCGCCTGGCGCCTGGTCAGGCCGTCAGGGGTGCCGCGCTGGCTCGTTTGCTCTTTGCTGGATTATCACGGAGCCGCGCTCATTGCAGGTGGTCATTGGAATACGCCATGTTAAAGCACACGCTACAGTTCAGTATGAGTTTGCTGTCGGTCACTGTAAACAAATTAGCATTCAGGAAGATGTCAGAGCTTGTTTTACTTGCTGATGTGTGTAGGCTACATGTGAATGAGAACTGCACGGGAGTGTGCAGAGGCAGCATTGCTAACGAGTCACAGGATATGCACTTGAAGTCATTCTAGGAGCCCTGATGGGCGTCTCCTGGCTGGTCTGTGTTTTCTTCTGATAGCCCGGGTGACAAAGCCCACATTTCTGAGATAACTAGTTGGAAGTAGATCATAAATGTGAACAGCTATCAATGTCAGATTTCTGACCTGAGGTTCACTTCTGAAGCTAATGCTCCATATCACTGTGTTCTTTTGCAGATCCAGACTGGATTAAGAGGTTACTGCAAAGCCCCTGCCCTTTCTGCGATTCTCCAGTGTTCTGAGTGTCAGCCATGGGAAGAAGGAACTGGCATGTGCTCCGCTGTAAAGGACACCATCTAGCCTGAAGAGGTGGGATGCCTGGGAGCCCGGCCCTCACCAGGGGAGAGGGGCTCTCATGGTTCTAAGTAGGCCCTGGGAACTCACTTCGGAAGTGCATCATTGGCTCTATCCAGGGACTGCAGGATATCTATACAGTGACAGAACGCACAGATCTAAGTCATTTGGAGAAGAATGTTAGCCCCTACTCCTTACCCATTGATGAACGCTTATTTTTCAAGTGTCTTCACTGAAGCAGTCTGAACAAATGCCCTGTCATGTCTAGGAGCAGAATAATCTCATCTAGAGCATTAGGACAAGGGACTTGCTGGGCTGAGTTAGGCTTTAATCTTGACCTTGGTCTAAACTGCCTTGTGGCTCCAGAGAGCTTCCATTACCTGGTCCATGGTTGTCAGTGTACCAACAGACATGAAAAGTGTCCAAACACGTGGGACTAGTTCTCAAAAAATAGATGCAAACCTGTAGTCCCATCAATTCTTATTTTTCATGAGTATTGAAAACATATTCCTAAAACTATATTTTTAAGAGGCTAAAGCCAAGACTAAAATTGGTTTTAATTTGTCAAAAAGCCAAGTGATCCTTGTAAATTAATAATTGTGACTTATTTTTAATACTCTCCCCTGTCCTGTGGCTTTCTGCCCCTATTCCTAAATATATACAAGGATGTCAAATGTTCCTATTCCTGTTTCATGTCCCTGCTTCTGACTCAGCTGGGCTAAAACCTCGATGAGTTCTTTGTACATAGAAGAAAAAGAATATTTTCCCCTATAGTATTAAATTCAAACTTTTAGTATGTTGAATGTTGACATTTCCTGACATTCCCTTTATGTCCAGTGTAGGGTGTGCACAGAGTCTATCTGGAGACTTCTGGAAAGAGACAAGCAGCTCGGGGGTGCACACCCTTGTACCCCAGGGCCACAAGTGTATGCAGTTCAGTGGGCAGGCTGGGGATTTCCTCTCTGCAAATGGCCTTGAGACTTATAACACAGGTGCTGTTCTGTGGGCTGTTCATTGCTCTTAAACCCTAACATAAAAGTGGACATTCTGGAATTACAGTGTTTTGGAAATTTTAAAATATGTATCCTAGGGATTGGTGCTAATCAACAGGGTTATAATGCACATATCTTAAAAGGTGTATATTTCTGGAAAGATAGATGGGAAATAACAAAATGTGAAATTCTGACTCCTGCTACATGCTATCTATTTTGCCTTTATTCTAACACAATTTCCTGCTTTTACTTTGTATCCTTAGTGAAAGACATTTTGTCAGGTCACTTTAGAAACACTTGTTACTTGGGTAATAGTGTAACAGAAGCAGGCCACACACGTGGGCTCGTTCCTGTTAGTGTGTGATGGGGGCAGTGCCCTTAGGAGGCACTTCCAGTCTGCTTTGAAACGTCTTGTCTTTCCTATTCAAACTGTTGTTTGTCTCTAATCTTTAATTATGTATTTGCTGGAGCCCTCTGCTTATCTTTCTCATTTTTGCCGTGATTTCAAGAATAGCGTGTATTCAGACTGTAGGGTCCAGCCTGCCTAATTGATTTCCAAGAAACCAGTCAGCACTGAAGTCATGAATAACACCGCTCAGGGGCTGTGTAGTTGCAGTCATCTGTACTTGTATTTGCTTCACTTCACAATAGATATGACAGTAAAAATTGGGATCATGTCAAGGAATTATTGTAGTTTTAATAGTCATGGACTACCTACTTTCACTTACTATTTTTTGTTCCCAGTCAGTAGCTGACTTGTTTATTGGGAAATATTGTGCTGCTACCATCTAAAGCTTACATTAAGTTTTTATTTAAAGCAGTTGTGCATTTTAGGGGAAATTTAACTCTTAGGAGTTAACTAAAGAGGATTTTCTGAATTACTTTTTGTGTCTGTATAGGAATTAACATGGCAACTGTGTTGCTAGAGCATGGCTTCTGTTGGCAGGGGCTGGGCCCAGTGCCATTCTTAAGACTGAGGCCTATGCAGCACCTGCCTCAGCCAAATCCCTGCACACCCATGGGTGGCCTTCCCCCTTTCCTGCCCCACCCCCACCCTGGAGAGCAATCCACTGGCCTGTGAGGAGAGATTTCGGTTATGGCAGCACCACACGCAGCGCCCTGCACAGGTTCACTAAGGCTCCGCCTGCCTGTCGATAAGAGGGTTGGCCGGTGAAACCTTGCAAAAGTGGGGGTGAGACAGTCACCTGCAGAGGAACTGCCTCCTGGTTTAAACGCACCATACCCTCTCTCCCTTCCTCAGGTTTGCCTGGCCTGTGTCAGCTGTCACTGCAATAAGTGGCAGCTGCGGTGCTTCTGCACTGCATTAAAGCTCCTGCAGACTCAATACCATCAGACCTTTTAAGCTACAGTCCTGTTGCATTTGGGGAGTCTGATACCCACACTTGTGTGACATCTTCTCTGCCTAGGGTTAATTTGTTCCTATTATTCTAGATAAGAAATTGATAGCTTATTATGCTTGATATTTGTTCTGAAATCCTCCTCTGTCCACCACCTAGATTTCAAGCATTCTCTACCTACTATTATATCTGCCAAAACCACCAATTATTTTCAGTGTCAGAAGTCATTAGAACCATTAGCACAGCTTGTAGTTGAATGTGACATCTTTTTGCTTCTCCTTCTGAGAAGTTTTTTGAGAATGTTACTGTTGAAGGGTGTGAGTTAGACCTCACAGTATGTTGCAGAGGTTAATTAGGTTAAAAGAATGTTAAAGGTGACAATTAAATATTAAAATATATTTTGTTGTCATCATCATGGTATCATGTGAGATGTGGAAAACACTGATGCTTATCAGTGGCTGCTGAGAGGGACACAGTGCTGGTTTTATGAGGCACCTGCTCCCCTACTTGTGGGTGCCCGCGTCACTGCTCGATTCCCGGGGGTCTGTTCATGCTGTCTGCTCCTGACCGAACCCCTCCCCTCCGCCTCCTCTCACCCACCTTTCCTTGCTGGAGACATCCTCTCAGTTTCTGGTCCTCTAAGTTCTCTCAGCTTTAGGACACATTCAGAGCTAACAGATTACACGTTTCGAAAAAAAACCTGATAAAATTCCTGCAAGCTAAATCACATACTGGATCTCCCTTAGAAAAATCTGTGAAACTTTTGTTTTTGTTTTTTCTCTAAAGGTAATAGTGTTAGTTATTAACTTGGTAAACTGTATCTGATTCCCTTCAGAACTCTTTATAATTTCTCTATCACAATGCTCAGTAACTCTTGGCAGGACTTGGGGCTAGAATGTGCTAGATTTCAGTTCCTTGCCACTCCCCCCCCACACACACACACACCCATGAATATTATTCTTGACAAGAAAACATGATTAAAGGTAAGCTATATGGAGTGTAGTCAAAGTCAGCAGACCTAAATTTTTTAAGGGAAAGGTATACTCTGCCCTTTTCTTTCTAGAAGTTGGGTAGCACAAACAGCAAAACAAATGAATCTCTGCAGTTAGGCCTCCGTGGACAGCTTCTGTATTCATATGAATACACATCTCTCTGCTCTGAGCTCGTCCTTCTGCGCAGGTGGCATTTAGAGATGCAGCAAGCTTACAGTGTCCCAGGATCTGCCCTTACCCCTGAAGGTCGTCAGATTTTAAGATGCCTCTGAAGGCGCTAATCAGAGTGAACTGTTTTCATTTCAATTATGGGTGGGAGTATCTGTGGCTTCAAGGAGAGGTTTTGACTATATGAGCGCTGTCCAGAAAAATAAAACCAGCCGTAAATGCCTCTGTTCTCCATATTACATGGCTGGATACATCTGCTAACATGATATCTGTTCAAACTGATTACAGAGCATGTGAAATTTGACTATCTTAAATTGAATGAAGTCAAATTTGCAGAATGTGTAGTTGCTCCTAGTGATCTGAAGTACTAGAGCAAGCTTGTCTGGCCCAGGAATGCAGCCCAACACAAATCTGTAAACTTTCCTAAAACACTGAGATTTTTTTTTTTTTTCCAGCTTTTTTTTTTTTAGCTTATCACCTATCATTAGTGTATTGTATGTGTGGCCCACAACAATCCTTCCACTGTGGCCTAGGGAAGCCACAAAGTTGGACAGCCCAGTGCTCTAGCGTCACAATACTGATGAAACGGCTGGGCTTGCCAGGAGATCGTTTCTGGGGCACAGGTGTGAGTCAGGGTCACGACCTGTTAGCGAGGCTGAGTCTGGGAGGGGCTGCTGCCCCTCCTGTGAACATACGGAGTTTAAAAATGGGGCCGTTCACAAAATCTTGGTGTGGGAATCAGCACTGTTTATAAAGGTGTCCCGTAAAGTTAATCCTTTTGACATAGTAATATTTCTCCCCCCCAGCCTCTTTACCAAATTAAGTGGTTCAGCTTTTCTTATCTTTCATTTTCTTTGAGTTATAACTAGTCTAGGGGAGAGACACAGTATACCACCCAAGGTCCTAGTGAGTGAGCTTATTCAGAGCAGTATTCTGTGGATTGCCAACATGGTGTTTTCACACATCGCAGGCTTGGGAGGAGTTGACAAAAGGGAAGGATCTGATGCCCTCATTCTGACAAAGTAAAGGTACACAGACTGCCTAGCTGAAACACTAAACAGGTCAGGTAGAATTCAGTCTCAGAACTCAAAATGTTGTGTTTGTTTCTGAGGTAAAAATGTACCGGTACTTAGCTCACCATCATGAAATCCTGTTACTTTCCTAAAAAGATCCAGGGAAGTGGTCGTATGGGACGATGTGAGAATCTGAAGGCTTTGAGGCATTTCTCCGTTACCACTTGCACATTTGGCTTATAGACCAGTTGGGTTCAGGGTGTTTTGTTTCGTTTTGGTACAAATGCAGAATTAAATGCAAAAATGAATTGTCTTTTTTCAAGACTTTGCCTCAGATGTGTACTTTAATGTATGAAAGGAAAGTGAACATCAAACTTGTTTATGCAGAAATAACTGTATAGAAAAATAAGTTTGTGTTGTGTATAGTGATGTATATTTTATGTTTACTCAATGCCTGTGCTAATCTTTGTGCTTGGCTTTGAATTTATGTATGTTTACATATGATATTTTTTGAAAGAAAAACAGTCATCTAAAAACTTTAAGGTTATAAAATAACTAAGAATCATAAGACATTTTGCTTGGAGTGCCCCCACCCAGAAAAGCCAGCTGCCTCCCCGCGTTGTACATATGTACATAGTGTTCAGTGTTAGATTGTAAGCTCCTCAAGGGCAGGGACTGTCTGTTTCATCCTGATAGTTCCCGGAGCACCTGGTGTCAAGTGCCTTGCACAGAGTAGGTGCTCATGTGACATGTGGGGTGAGCACCTTCCTGCCGCCTCGAAGACGAAGCATGGCTCACTTTGTCCAGAGCATTCAAACTGCAAAGAACTGATGACCAGAAGAGGGTCAGTTTCTTTCTTGAATTTGAACTGAGCTTCTTGGGTCAAACCTGACCTTGCTGTGCCCTTAGCACTATTTAACCTTCTTTTCCTGAAGATACCATACCAGGGTCCTGAGCTTTTATCTGATATTAGGGCAGCGATTTCTGGGAAAGTCTAAAGTGGGGAAGATTACAGAGAAAATGAAATGGAAATTTTGTGGGTGTTTGTCAGTGGATAGCCCTGTGGGGCAAACTTTCGTTATCCGTAAAGAAAGAGTTAGCAGACCCTCCATGTCTGTACCCGTGAGCTGGTGGGCCAACTATCCAGTTAATGAAAGACCCCTGGCTTTCAGCTTCTCCCCATTTTGGATGCCCCTCAGTTGCTCGTATGATTCTAGTCCTTCGAGTTTAATAAAGTTGCTGTGAATAGCCAGTGCTGTACATAATGGCAGTTTTGTAAATGTGGATAACCCTGGAAACCTTGTGTTTTGTATGCAGAACCACTAGTATTGTTATCTTGGCCACTTTTTAAATAAATGAATTATTTGTATATTGGGTGCATATTTTATTGGGCCCACATGGACTGTAGCAAAACTTAGAAGCGTCGTTCGGCCTGACCAGCATGAGCGAGGGAAGTAATACCCAGGCTTGAGGAAGGAAGGAGCTGTGTGTGCGAGAAGCGGCCACTAGCCGCTGCCTCGGAACCAGGTCCGCGTGCTCTGGTTGTTTAACACAGGAGACGTTTGCAGAACGTAAGGGGAGGTAATCAGTAGAGCTTCAGTAGTGCGTTAGACTATGAGTATTAACGTCGGTTAAGTGATACTGATGAGTACTTAGTGTGAGTACTGAGCGCAGGAATCACTAAACATGGAACTCATACCAATACTCCTGCTAAGAACAACCAGAAAAACTAGACAAACACCAAACAGGATCAATAAAATGACAAACACCTACACATATAGTCAAACTGCTGAAAATATGACAAAAAACTGAGCAAATAAAAAAAATGTTACCTTAAAAGGAGCAAATAAGATGTTCGTTCATCTGACTTCGATGGAAATGATGAAATTGAGAAGGCAGCGGAAAGCGCCTTCAAAGTGCTGAAAGAACATACAGTAGACTCTCCATTAACCGGCACCCGTGGGGACTGACAGATGATGGGTAGATGCAGGTGGACTCTCCGTTAACCAAAACTCAACCAGCCGGCAAGTTGAGAATGTCAGTTACTTGAGATCCGGTTAATGGAGAGTCTACTTTAACTACCAACCTAGAATTCTGCATTCAGCAAAAGTGTCCTTTAAGAATGAAAGCAGGGAAGCTGGGATGGCTCAGCGGGTTAAGCGCTCGCTTTGCAGCGCTGGAGACCAAGGATCGAATCCCGGCCCCGGCCCGTGCGGACCCCCATGCTGAGCTGGGGTGTAGCCCCCAGTTCAGTTCTTGCCGGGGCCTATGCGGGAGGCTCCCGGCCCAGTTCCTGCCCTGCACAGCCCTGTGCCCACCTGTGCAGTGAAATTATATGGAAAACTAATGTCAACTATGGAGACTGCTCTGGGCCCTCCCCCTTCTCTCTCTCTCTGTCTGTTTCTCTCTGTCAAAAATCAATAAAATAATTCTTTAAAAAAAAAAAAAACAAAAAGAATGAAAGCAGGGAAGCTGGGATGGCTCAGCAGGTTAAGCACTCACTTTGCAGCCCCGGAGCCCGAGGATCGAATCCCAGCCCCAGCCCAGCTGGACCCACATGCTGAGGTGGGGTGAGCCCCCAGTTCAGTTCTTGCCGGGGCCTATGTGGGAGGCTCCCGGCCCAGTTCCTGCCCTGCGCAGCCCTGAGCCCACCTGTGGAGTGAAACTATACGGAAAACTAATGCTGTCAACTATGGAGACGGCTCTGGGCCCTCCCCCTTCTCTGTCTCTGTCTCTCTCTGTCAAAATTCAGTAAAAATAAATCTAAAAAAATGAAAGTAGAGACTAAAGATGGGAAATCAGGTGTCACCCACTGGCCAGCACTAAAGAACATTCTGGAAGGGTGCTCAGGTGGGAGGCCACGGGGTGCGTGGGAGGCTGCGGGGGTGACGGCCACGGAGAAGGCAAAACCAGTGGAGGAGCTACTGGAGCTACAACTGGGGCAGAGCCAGTGAACGAGGGCCTGAGAAGCCAATCCTGACTCAGCCCCAGCACAGCCCGGCCAAGACAGCCTCCAAATTTAAAAAAAGGCTGCGGGGCAGCAGTGCCCTTCACGCCCACCAGTCTATCCATTCATCCACCTGCCCATCAACCACTCATTTGCTCCCAACTTCTAACTCGGGGGATTTCTAGTAAGCGACAGTTGTGGCAAGGATGGAGTTTTTCACTCTATGTGATGTGCTTCTATTGTCATTTTTTAAATAAATAACACTAATGAAAGTACTTGCAATACAGTTATATTTGTTTTGTGAAATGGAAGCATGTTCCATGAGCAGCTGATACTGCGCGGTCTTGGTCCGGCCTCTGAACCTCCCTGTGCGCCTCCAAACTCAGCCCCGTCACCTGCACCTCCCCTAGTGGGTGGCCCAGGAGTCCTGGCCTCTTAAGTCCCCGCCCGCTAGTCCCGGGGGCCCTGGGCACCTCTGGACTGGTCCTACCCACACCCCTGTGCCCACGAGCCTTGTCTGACGCCTGGGGCCGCCGGTGCTGGCCGGGTGTAGGGGCGCTTCACGGGACCCGAGGGCAGAGAGGGGTCTCAGGAACCACAGGTCTCTCTTTCTCTCACATTTCTGTCATCTTTACAAAACGGAAGCCTCCTAAGGCCTGCGGTTTTGTCCTGTTTTCTCTACTGTATCCGTGCCGGGCACAAGGTGGGCACTGGGTAAGAACTTGTTAGACGAGCGAGGCGGGGCGCTCACTTCTCTCGGATGCACTGGCCTCGCTGCAGGGCTGCCAACCCGGGGCTGCAGGGCTGGGGGAGGGGCTGCACCCAGCGGGGCCTCTGCACCCAGCGGGGCGCTGCACCCAGCGGGGCCTCTGCACCCAGCGGGGCGCTGCACCCAGCGGGGCCTCTGCACCCAGCGGGGCCTCTGCACCCAGCGGGGCGCTGCACCCAGCGGGGCCTCTGCACCCAGCGGGGC
>PVKE010028326.1:0-21003 GCA_004027555.1 Craseonycteris thonglongyai | reverse complement strand
CTGTCAATGTTTGCTCTGTAAATTCAGGTGCTCCTATGTTGGGTGTGTATATGTTTATAAGGGTTACATCTTCTTGTTGGATGGACCCCTTTATCATTATGAAATATCCTTCTTTGTCTCTTGTTATAGGCTTTGTTTTAAAGTCTTTTTTGTCTGATGTAAGTATTGCTACCCAAGCCCTTTTCTTTTTTCATTTCCATTTGCATGAAATATATTTTTCCGTCCCTTTACTTTCATTCTGTGTGTGTCTTTCAATCTGAAGTGAGTCTCTTGTAGGCAGCATATGTGAGGTTCTTATTTTCTTATCCGTTCAGCCACTTTACGTTTTTTGATTGGAGCATTGAGTTCAATTACATTTAAAGAAATTATTGATGGGTATGTAGTTATTGCCATTTTATTATTCATCTTTTTTACTTCTCCTTCTCCTCCTGCTCCTTCTAATTCTAATTCTTTTTGCTATTATGACTGGGTGTTTTCCGTTACTTTATCTTCCAAATTGCTGATTCAAACCTTTGCTTTATCTAGTGTGCAATTGATTCCATCTAATGTATTCTTCATTTCAGTCATGGTATTCTTCACTTCCAAATGCTTCTTTTTAAATGGTTTCTGTATCCTCCCCCTTTTGATGTTGACTATCTCTTTGTTGATGTTCTCACTAAGTTGATCTATTATTCCCCTAAATTCTTAGAGCATCCTTATAACCAGTGTTTTGAACTCTGCATCTGGTAGATTGCTCACCTCCCATTTATTTAGTTCTTTTTGTTTTTTGAGCTTTGTTCTGTTCTTTCATTTGAGACACATGTCTTTGTCTTCTCATTTTGGCTGCTTCCATGTGGTTGTTTCTATGTGTTAGGTAAGATCAGCTACATCTCTCAGCCTTGGCCAGGTGGCCTTATGTAATAGGTGTCCTGTGGGGTCCCTGGTCATTTGAGTTGGGTACTGTAAGGGTGTCCCCGTGTGGGTTGTATATCTTCCTGTTGTACTTGAGCCTTGATTGCTATTGGCACCTCAGTGGGTAGGATTGACCCTCAGGCTGACTGGCCCTGAGGACTGGCCGTGACTACAGTGGACATGCTGTTGTGTCAAGGCTGACCCCGTTGAGTGAGATTCACTGTAGTGAGGTCCGATGCCTGCTGAGTGTGTCATTTTTGGTGCTAATTGGGTGGTGCTCTGGTGTGCTCTGCAACTGGCCATCGGGTGTGTGGTTCTGGGACCACTTGGGGAGGACTCTGGTGCAGGCCTAGTTTAACCACTGCCCGTGCCCAGCCCAAGGCCACCTGCTATGAGACACAAAGTCACCTGTAGTTGGTTGCTGCTTGTGCAGGGCTTGGCAGTACCTGGGAGAGGTTAAGCTGAGAGCTGAGGCTGGCTGCTACTGCTGGGCTGGGGATGCTTAGCAAGAGGTACAGGGTAAGCTAAGCCCAGCTGCTGCCGGCTTGGAGTTTGTGGACTTTCCAGAGAGCTCTACTCCTCCATCAAGACCCAACAGCCACCTAATAATTAAACTAGATAACACATGTGCTTGGTATGTAGACATTTTTCAGTACATTGTTATTTCCCCTCTGATATCATTCCCTATCCCTCACTCCCTTTTATTCTGGAGATTGGTCCATTTCATGTGAAATAATTTTGTAACTATAAATAGTGAAGACAAGTTACTATTCCAATTATATAATATTTATGGTATAATTTCTCCCTTGACCACACATTTTCTAATGTAATATTACATAGAATGATGGCTGAGCTTTCTGAGCCTTAGTTTGCCTGTCTTTAAAATGAAAATAGAAATACATATTGAATGTTCTCAATATTCAGTAAGTTACATTTGTTAAGTATCCAACAGAACACTTGACACATACTAGGGGCCCAATAAATGGAAGCTACTTTTACTATTTCATAATCATTCATCTACTCTGTGCACTTCACTGGTTTCTCTTTCTACTTCTTGGTTACCTGTATTCCCTCTCCTCCCCTTCTTAGGCAAAAATGTGATCAGAAAATGAGGAAACCCAGAATGTTATGATGCTCTGAAGATAGTTTGAGGACCTCAGGGTGAGCCATAATATAAAAAAAATGAGAAAAATCTCGATAGTTTTCTGGGTCCAGCACACAAAGCAGGCAGTTACCTAAGCATCTATTGATTAGTGGGGTTCTAATATTCATAGGCACTATATCTTCTGCCCAGGACAACCAAACAAAAGCAAGCAAAGGGCACACGGTTGCTCTCTGCCTGCTCTTATTTTCTGAGGCTTGTAGCTAAGCCCTTCATTTGCTGTCAATGGAGTGCTCTCACATTCGTGATCTTGTGTGATTTTCTCAGTGAAGCAGACAGTTTTTATCATTCCCATCTTGCTGTGAGCCTAGCAGATCTTGTTATTAAGGAGCGGGGGAGGCTCAGCATTCCAACACTCAGATACCAGTTGGGGTCTTGGGCTCCATGTCCCAGGGGTTGGAACGTTGTGCAGAACCCTGCTCAGCGTTAAATCCATCTGTGTGTGACGGTGAAGCTGCAAGATTCTGTGGGTCACACCTGAACACAGCGATGGAAGGAGGCAAGGTGCACCCAACCTTCTGCTTAGAGGTGCTGGTCTTGTTGCCCCACTCCTTTGCCAAAACCTTGCAAGACTGAGCACCAATGGATAAACCCAGAACTGGAACTCAGCCATCACCCAGTTAGGATCAACAGCGCCTCACCATATGTCCGGGTGATTGCATGGGACTCGTGAGGGGCTACGAAGGAAGGAGACCCACACATAGAATATACAGACATTAACACAGCCTGGTGGGAGCGAGTCCCCACTCCAGCGCTTTCTAAGTCGTACCTGCTCTACAGCACCGTCTGCAGGCCCTCTCCTACTTTGCTGCTGGAGGAATCTTCCACCAGGACCTCCTAGTGTCTGAGAACATCCACACCCAGGAGCACCAGTGCTTCGACCTGGCTTCTCAAGTGAAGTCTAAACTCTGAAACCTAGCATTGAGCAATCAGGTGCAAATCCACCACATGTCTGGACTTACCTTGGATGACTCTCCTGGCACCCTGACACTTCAGCCAAACAAAACCTCGCATTACCTGGCGTCTTGCAGGACAGCACCCGCCCCAAGCCCAGCCCTCTGCTTCTGAAGTTCCTTCTACAAACTTGTCTTTCTACTGCCTTCCACCATCTCACATGTCTCAGTCTCACTGATCTACCATTGCCTGGGCTGGATGGCGCCTATTTTATTTTAGTCTTTTTTTTTTTAAAGAATTATTTTATTTTGTTTTATTTTTTTTGACAGAGACAGACAGAAACAGAGACAGAGAGAAGGGGGAGGGCCCAGAGCAGTCTCCATGGTTGTATGTCATCCATTTTTGACATGGTTTCATTCCACACAGGTGGGAAGGGGCTGTGCAGGGTGGGAACTGGGCCAGGGGCCTCCCGTGTAGAAAACACAGCTCAGTTCAGTATGTGGGTCCACACGGGCTGGGGCCAGGACTCAATCCTCGGTCTCTGGGCTGGAAAGTGAGCGCTTAACCCGCTGAGCCATCCCGGCTTCCCACTGCCCACCCCCTCTTTTTTTAAAGGTGTTTTTTGCTTTCCTTTTTTATATTAGTTTCAGGTGAGGTGCCATCTATTTTACGATAACGTCTCCGAGTTCCCCAATCAGAACTTATTTCTTTCTCCTCTAAGCTTCTCTACCATCTTTCACAGACTTGTATTGGTGTTTTCTCCCAAACTATATTGTAAGTCTCGGACAGCATGGTTGTCTATCCTACCCAGTGACTGGATTAGTGGTTTTTATTTAATAGGAACAGCATAAATATTAAGCCAGTGACTGTACTTCTCCACTGGCCTCAGCACCCACAATCTTATATGTAAGTCGGGCAGTTTTTACCACCCCCGTTTTACAATGGGAGACACCGACACTCGGGAAAGTTCAGTGACTTGCCTCCAGTTAGGCAGATGGATAGTGACGGAGTTCAGAGAACAATGTGGAAGAATGCCTTGCCTGAGTTCTTTTGCTCAGCATCAACATGAAAATGGTGCCACCTGTAATCCAAGTGACTGAGCTCTGCTGGGGAATGGAATGAGCCTGAATGGGAGGAGAAGCAGGCAGGACAAAGTTTCACAGAGAAAGCTGCTGTCAAGCAGTGTGGGAGAAGAAAGCAGGGAATGGATTAATAGGCAGGAGGGAAGTGGGCATTCCAGGCAGGAAATAGTGACAAAGGTGGAAATAAGTATGTGGGGATAGGGGACCCCGTATAACCCAGAATGATCTTCTGGAGGGCGGGCCCCTTGTAGGACAGGCTCCCCCACTAGGTGAGTGTTCTAGGAGCCCGTCTGCATCTGTGGACCTGCTGGCGTGGTTGTAAGAGGCTGCATTTGGCTTCAGTGAATTTTACTTGGAGACTCTTAAAATGTTTGCTCATTTCATGGTGGGTGATTGACACAAACAGCGTGCGGCATGACCACGCCCCTGCCCACACCGCACTGCGTGCTCAGCAGTTTTTGACCAAAAAAATAGCAGGACCCCGTGCCCCACCCTCCCTAGTCATCCATTCTCGCCCCAAGCAACTTCTTTTTGTTTGTTTTTCTGCATAAAAAAGTTCTCAATGGGAAATGTTCAGCTGGTATGGAAAACGTGAAACAAAAAAACTGCCGAAGCGCTAAAAGGCATTCAAAATTGGCAAAAAACTTTGTGAGCCGTGGAACAAGCATCTCAGTAGGTCTATTGCCGCCAATGAAGAGTCCTTTGAAGGTGACGTGTAAACACGTAAGAATAAATACACAGTATTTTATAAATACATTTCGGGCTTTTTGGGGTCCCCTCCCCCTTGTACGTTTAACCTACAGAGTCCACAACATGACCAACAGCAGAGTAAATAAACTGTAGGCCTGCTGGCTCTTTGCTTCTTTCCTTCCTCATGCCAGTTTCCCTCGAAAACAGCCCATAAAAGCGCTCGTGTGTACCAAGCTTTGCCATCGACTGTCGCTCAGACTCGCCTAGCGTCCCCTCTCGTGGCTGCCCGTCTCTGCGGAACGTTCCGGCCAGAAGTCTGAGCAGGCAGTGCCGTGTGTGCCGCGCTTGGCCCGCAGTCCCTCGGAGCTCTTGGAAGCAGCACGCCCAGATGGCTGACAGGGTCAGAACGGGAGCGCCCTGCTCGGCCCGCCCGCCCGTCTCGGGTGGTTTGAGCGCTGCCACATCCAGGAATCAGGTGCCTAACAGGACCCGAGGGAGGCGGCCGTGATGCCATCAGGGGTCAGGAAGGGATTCTTGTCTGAATGCCCACTGCGGGGGGTTGAGGCAGTGAGGTGCGGCTCAGCTGGGATTGGGGGTCATCCCAGGGGTTGCAAAGAGAGCAGGGAGCAAAGCTGCCCGAATGTCATGCAGGAGAATTGGAGGCTGTGGTGAAGATGAGGAAGATTCTGCAGCCTGAACCTTCTGCATTTTAGGAAGGGTTCTATTTTGGAAATGTTCAAGCATACACACACGCAGAGACTGATAGTGTCATAAATCCCTATATGCCTGTTGCTCAGCTCCAATAATGACCAACTCCAGCCTTTCCTATTTCATCTATATACCTCTACTCACTCTCTTTGCCCAACTTCTAATGTCACTGGGTTTTACTGAAACAAATCCTAGACAAATCCATAAATGCTTCCGTATATATCTTGTAGAAAAAGAACATTTAAAAATATAACTCTGGTACAGTGATCACACCTAAAATTTCACAGTTTTTAAGTAGCGGTTCGTGGCTTGTTGGGAACTGGGCCGCACAAACTTCATCTGTACTGACAGCCGCTCCCATTGCTCACGTGACCGCCTGAGCTCCGCCTCCTGTCAGATCAGCGGCGGCGTTAGATGCTCACAGGAGCGGGAACCCTACTGTGAACTGTGCATGCCCACCTTCCCACCACAACCCCCTCCGTGGAAAAATCATCTTCCACGAAACTGGTCCCTGGTGTCAAAAAGGTTGGGGACAGCTGCCCTAGTCAGTCTTGAAGCTATAATAACAACTCAGGTCTGTGTCGTTTCAAAGCCTGTCTCTTCTATACCACATTGTATCTTAAATAACTAAATTATCTATTAGGGACTCTTGGAAGGAAAGAAAAGAAAAGGGGTGAATGGGAAATAAGGGAGTAGAATTCTCCTTTCATCAAAAAAGTTGTGAAGTATAATTGCTTTGGAGCCAGGTATTTCTGGATCTGAATTTCCACTCTGTGGTTGAGTAACTGAGAAGTTACCTCCCTTGAATCTTTCTCCACCTTTAAAATGAGATGTGACAAGAATGAAAAGAAATAAATCAAATACTCAGTGGTTGTTATTATTTTATCTGATGAGTAGGGATAGAAGAGAGAAGGCAAGAGGTGGTAAATATTTACCCCATTTTTCTGCACACTGATGTTTTTAAGGCACCGATCAGGGTGACAATTAAGAATCAGAGAAAGCAGCTGGTTCTGATGAAGGGAGTCCTGGAGGTCAGGGCAGGATGGAGAGAAGTGAGGTGGAGAGAAGGAGAAGAAGAAGGGATCGGGGACATATTGAATAAATGTCTATCCCTTTCTAAACACTTTGAGCAAAAGGTAGGAATTGACGATAAACGTGGTGTGGGCGTGAGCGAGCAGAGAACCAACCTCAGTGAAGTGGTGGGTTGGGAGCTGAACAGGAAAAGTGGGGAAGAAGATTGGACAGATAAAACCTCAAATAGAAATACCCAAGTCTTAATTAAGAAAACAACTTGCTCAGAATTTCTTTAGGAACATTCATCTGACTGTGGGTTGCCAGACAGATTAGATAAGAGAGATATGGGAGGCATAGGAGCTGTTACCTATTTTAAAGAAAGTCTCAAGGTCTTCGGGTGAATGCAGATTTTACAGGTTCATGCAAGGCTTCTCAGGCCCAGAGATTTTTGAAGCTTATTTATAACCCTGAAAATCTAACCTGCTGGTAGTGAAGTCTTCTCATCTCCGGAGAAAGGGTATGTTCCAGGTATCCAAAAACAGCCCTTTTGCAGAGAGAACCCATCGATCAAAGCCAACGTCCTTCCCCACAACAACCGCAGACCCAAGCAGTGATGGATGAAGAAGATGTTGCCAAAAGGAAAAGCCAACAGAACATATGCAGAAGAGACACTGTTATTATTATAAACTAAACTCAAACCCAAGGAGCTCAGAGATGCTTAGAATGTTGATTTTGGCTTCTTGTTCAAATAGGCGTTTATTTTAAGACACTTTAAAATGGCATTTTGGTGTAGTAGCCTTAGTGACAATGAAATGTGAGCAGATGACAATATCAGGGGCTTCCTCCATTTACCTGTATCTATAAAAACAATCTCATGGTATCTTAGGAAGATTTCCTTTTGACCCAACTTGAGGTTTAGCTATTGATCTCCAAAGAGTTAGGTGACTAGGATCATTAGGTTGGAGTTAGATCGCTGGAATCCTTAGGGGCATGTTGTCCATCCCCCCTTTTTCCTACAAGAGAATGAGGATTTTATTAGAGAGAGAGAAGCATAGAATCATGGAAAAGCTTAAATACCATCTGGAATAGAGATCCCAGCAAATGCCTGTGTTTCTTATTTTAACAATACTCATTTCCAGGAAACTCTTCCATCTACTTTGCCTGCCTTTTCATTGTTCTACTTTTAGTCAGTATCCTAGATTTCCAAGTACAGTTTTTTTAAGATTTATTTTATTGTTTGAGAGAGAAGGAGAGAGACAGATAGAGAATGGAGGAGGGCCCCGCGCGGTCTCCATAGTTGTGCATCCTTAGCTGTGACATGGTTTCATTCCACACCGGTGGATGTGGGGCCACGTGGGGCAGGAACCAAAAGGGAGGCCTCCGCATGGGAGGCGAGAACCTTTGCCGCGAGGGCATCCTGGAGATTATGAGTTGTGCTGAAGGTCAGCATATGGGGTTGCACGGGCCGGGGCTGGGAATCAAACCCCAGATCTCGTGATTGCAAGGCAAGCGCTCCTGGCAGCCCTCCAAGCACATTTAATAAGCTTTGCTTAAGCACTTTACAAACTCTTCTGTCAGAGTACCGGGAGAGGATTGCGATGTGACGTGGTTTGTTTATTAAGACACAGTGATCCACTGTCAGTGCTAAAAAATGGCTTAAGACCACTGACCACTTTGGTTCTGGTCTGCAATCTCCTTCAGACTTTTATATGGGAAATGAATATATCTAGTTGTACCAATCATCCTTTCTTCCTTTGTTCATCCCCTCCTTCCTTCTTTTATCCCTCCTCTTTCATGGACGCCCATTAACCACACAGATATTGTAAAACCACATTCAAAATAAGAGATGTTCTGTTTCCTATTTATTGGTCTTCCGTCCCCCTTCTCCACTGACTTGATTCTCAAGAATGATCACCTTTGTGGAGGGCATTTAAGAATTCATTTATTCTGTGCTTTGGGCAGTAGTGAGGAAGGAGATGGTGATTAATTCCGATGACATATTTGGTGATTTGACCCAACCTTTCCATTAAACACAATTAAAAATTTGGCCACAATATAGAAAAAGTGTCCTTAAAAGCACAAATTGCTGACAAGATGGTAATCGACACTAGGAAAAATCTCAGGGAATGTGAGAAGCAGAGTTCCTAAGTTGCTTTGAGGACATTCTTGATCCCAGTGAACCCAGGCTTCTGTTTTTGTCAGACATAAGAAGTGAAGGGGAAGAGGTGGAGAGCTTAGTCTCTCGCCTGGAGGAAAGTTTAATAGGAAACCTTTCCTTCTACTGAGCTAGGATCCAAAAGGACGCAATACTGGAGTAAGAGGCACAAGAAGAAAACCTAGAAGCAAGTTCAACTCCTCCACCCTTTGGGGAAAGTTGCACAGACCCTGAAGGAGAATCAGGATCAA
Source organism: Craseonycteris thonglongyai (assembly GCA_004027555.1). Lineage (NCBI taxonomy): Eukaryota > Metazoa > Chordata > Mammalia > Chiroptera > Craseonycteridae > Craseonycteris > Craseonycteris thonglongyai. Next base: position 12,156 of record PVKE010028326.1, on the reverse strand, counting down.
GGGCAAGAGAAACAATCATTCCTGGGAGATTGTGGGTACAAGGTGACCTTACTAGGGATTTGCAGCATGTAGGTGACGCAGGGAACCTGAAGCAGTTAACTTGGTTGAAGTGAACCTAGAATGGTAATGCTCCCCAGATCCTGAAAAAAAAAAAACCACACAAATACTTTCTGGGTGCAGATAACCTTAGCTTTAGGCCTCAAAGAACCCCCCACTAATGCCTTTTGTAAAGATAGTGAGCAGTGCACATGCAAAACAAAATTAAGCACACAAAAAGAAAAGAGATAATATGAACGACAACCAGTGGAAATGACTAACAGCTGGAATGGCCCATTAGGATTTTAGATATCGGAATTATAAGGCACAGATTATAAAAGAACTATACTTTATTCTGGGTTAAAAATATAAAAGCATGCACTTATCTGTGAGTGCTTAAAATCATAAGAAAATAACCTATCCAATTGGAGAGAACTAATAAAATTTCTAGAATTCAAAAACATGAAACTAGACATAAAATTAAATACACGAAATTTACAACAAATAAGGCTCAGAGGAAGGGAAATTTTGTAAACCAGCAGATGATTTACAAGAAATTATTCAAAAAGTAACACAGTAAGACAAAAAGTTGAAAAAGAGAATAGTCTTCCAGAAAGAAAAGAGCGTATATGAGTCATAGATATATCTGAAGCAAAAAAGGCTGATGAAGAATATTAGTCCACATATTCAAAATACGTAATAAGCAAGATGAATAAACAAAAATAAATGTACTCTGGACTCATCAGAGGGAAACTGCAAAGAACTAAAGACAAAGAGAAAATCTTAAATGCATCAAGAGAAAAGAAAGAAATAACAGTAAGGCCAACATTGGACTTCTCAACAAAACAAAAAGCATAAGACACTGAAAAGCCAAAAGAAAATAATCGCTAACCTAGAATACATTCAAGAAAAAAAGGTAAGGACATCAATAAGAAGAAAAAGAGGGGTGTTGGCATAGCTCAGCAGTTGAACACTTGCCTTGCAATCACCAGGTCCAGGTTTTAATCCCCAGTGGTGAAGCTTCTTTCTTCCCACGTGGGAGGTTCCCCGTTCTGTTTCTGTCTTGCGTGGCCCCACATCTACCCATGTGGAATGAAACCATCTCACAACTAATGATGTACAACTTTGGGGATTGCTCTGGGCCCTCCCTCCTTCTTTCTCTTTCTCTTTCCTTCTCTCTCACCTTCTCTCAAACAGTCAAATAAATCTTAAAAAAAAATCCAGAAGAGACAGAACTTTATTGGAAGAAATGAGATGCAAGAAGGAATGAGAAGGAGAAATTAATAAAATAGGAAGAATACATATAGTAGAGGTTAACAAATGTAAAACTGATTCTTTGAAAAGACTAACAAAATTGACAAATCTGATGGAGAATTTATCATAAAAAGAGAAGGAAGAGGATAATAGATACCTTGGTTAATCTTATTATTTTATAGTGATTATCATATTAATAGTGAAAAATTCTTTCATAAAGAAAACTTCAGGCTTAGATGATTTAACTCTACCAAAATTTAATTAAAAATAAGTTCATCCTCACAATATTATATATTTTATTGTTTTTGATGCTATTATGCAAGGGATTTTAATTTTTTATTTTTTAGGTAGTTTGGTTTTAGTGTACAAGAAACCCAGCTGATTTTTTGTATGTTGATTTTATATCAAGCACCTTTGCTGAATTTGCTTATCAGTTGTAACAGTTTTTTGGTGGAGTCTTTAGGGTAGTCTATATATAAAATCATGTCATTTGCAAACAGAGATAATTTTACTTCTTCCTTTCTGATTTAGATGTTTATCTATCTATCTATCATATATCTATCATCTATCTGTCATTCTATTATCTATCTCTCAACTATATCTATCTATCATGTATATATGTATGTATGTATCATCTATCATCCATCTGTCTATCTATTATCTATTTATCTATTTATCTATCTATCAGTTATCTATATCTATCTATCTATCATGAATATATGTATGTATGTAGGTATATATCATCCATCTGTCTATCTATTATCTATCTATTTTCTATCCATCTTTCTATTTATTATCTATCTATCAATCATCTATTGTTCATCTGTCTATCTAATCAATCATCTGTCCTGATTGCTCTTTGCTAGGATGTCCAGCATTATATTAAATGGGAGTAGTGAGAGTGGGTATAGGGTGGTCAGTCTGAACTTTCTGCTAGTTTCTCATCTCTAAGACACTTCTGACATCTGAGATCTGAGTGTACCATGGGTCACAGTCTGCAGTGAGGGCTGGAAAATCAGATCTCAGGGATGTTGACATTACTGAGGGGGAGAGTGTGGGTCATAATCAAATGGGCTATTGCTCTGAGCTGGAGAAGTAGGTGAACACTGTTCAATCTGTAAAAGGATGGAGGCTTAACAGCTCAGAAAGAACAAACCCAGATGACTCAATTAGTTAATTACTGAAATAGATAAGTTGCATAACCTATCAGGCTGCCAAGAGAAAAGATTTCTTCCAAAAAAACAACAGGTAAGGCTGTTCCCAACAGTGATGAGGAAGTGCTAAGGTTTAGGAGAAAAGCAGTTATGTGAACACTGCAATGTGCTCAGTTATTCGCAGATTTATTGTGCTCGATACCTAAGCTTCTTTGCAGTGGCTTTGAAGATGGAATTTATTTGTCCAAGCAAAAGTATTTAATTCTGTTGTGCTGCAGTCTATAAAATATTTACATTGTTATTCTGCATATACACATTGCTTATATCCAGCTGTATTTCTCTCTGATGCACTTTCAATAAGAGATTGGATTCCTGACAATGTCGTTCAAGCCAACTCTTAGAGGAAAGAATCACAGAATTGTCGCAGCTCACCAAGCCCCCAGGACATTCAGCGGTTCAGTGTGAACCAATTTGTCTTGTAGGCTTCAGGCAGCATAGGATCCAAACTAGCCTAAATAAAGAGGCATGCCTCCTAAACTCAAAAAATCCAGAGGATAGACTGAACTGTCTTCTGAATGATCACATAGTTCCCTCAATATCACTGTCTCCTCATGTACTTGGAGTATTTCTTAGAGAATATGGTATTTAAAGAGAAAATTCCAAGTCAAGGACAATGGACTCTGAGCTCCAAATGTCTTAAAGTGAAGTAGTGGTAATTTAAGGCAGTATACTGTAAAGAGAAAATAATTCACAAAAGTCAAGGGCCTGTGTCTGCTGCCTCGGTCCACCATTGCCCATGTGACCTTGGGTGACGCAAGGCCATATCAAGTCTTCCTACTTAATGTTCTTCCTGTATTAGGATAATAAATGCTTGCTTCTTGAGTCCCCTATCTCCAAATGTTTGTCTGAGGAGTAAAAATCCTGCAGAAGAAAGCGCTTTGAAAAGTATAAAGGATGGTGCAAAGATAAAGATTTAAACAGCTCATTGCCACGTATTGAATAACTGCCACCAGGAACCCAGAGCCTTTTACTGCATCACTGAAAACTGGCTGCAACTTGGCTCTTATTTTTCCTTTGGAGGCAAAAAAACAGTTGGTATTGTATTGATGACATTTGGTTGTTCAAGGGTGAATTCCTGAGTGTGCAAGTTTTCAGTCCTCTCCTTGGTCTTCCAGCTCCTTCTGCCTGTTGTCTCCACTGCTCCTGAACCCCTCCCCTTGGGATGGCTTCCACCAGGTGGACTTGTTCATGGTCCCCTGACAGCTCTCCTGCTTCCCCATGTCGGCCTCTTTGCCCATTCCTGCCCTCCCTCCTGAAATGCACCCTTCTGTCCCCCTCCACGGATCCTTCAGAGATCACCTGCAAAGCTGCCCAGTGGCTGCCTTGATCCCCTCCTGTGTCTACCGTCCCAGTCTCCTGCTAGAGCACACTAGACTACCCCGCTCACTTGACTGCTGTTGGAAGCTGTCATTTTACCCTCAACGCAGAAGTACCCAGCCATGTAACCTGAAAAATAGAGGCAAGTATGGCTGGGTTTTCCCCCCACAGCCCTCTATTTATTGAGGGTAGGGACACTGTACTCATTTTTGCTTCCACAGTCAAACCGCATGTGCCTAGTAAGTATTCAGGACTGTCAAGGGTTAAACATGGAAAATAAAAGGAAAAAAGAGTGCACAACCCTCAGAATGTTTTCTGTTTTCTTGTGAGAGGGAAACACACCTGGTTTGGGAATTCTGAATTCGATTTTTCTATGGCATTCCCATCTCTAGGCTGGCTAAGGAAGCCTGGTTTTTATTTGACATTTAATATGTTAAGTGTGTGAGGGAAATATACATCCTGGGTTCGGTGACAGAGGTCAGAGTGACACGTAGAAGCTTCCATCGTATGCAGTCACAGTAACAGAATTTTGCTTCTATAGGACTGGGTTTTTAAAATATATATACTGTGAATATTCATAAGAACACATTTCAACCATACTGGACACCGTTACGGCTGCCACAGGGCAGGCCAGATCTTTGGTTGGCACTGCCACTAGCAGCTGCCTGTCATTAGAACAAGTCTTTGGAAGCTCCGTACTCTAATATGGGTTTGAATATTTGTCACATAATGCTGATACCTCGATCCTGACTAATAAATCATTATTTAGGGTACTGCACTGGGGTGGCTTGGAAGGATGCTAGAAGTGATGAATTAGGGTCCAGAGGGGCTGTGTTTAGGGAATGTGTTGTGGGTGAAAGATAATTGTGGGCTATACAAGTGTATATGTATGCACATAATAGATCTACGTATTTACTTATGTTCTGTGATGACAGGAAGGATTAAAAAATACATGCGACCCCATGCTATAAAATAAATTGTCAAGGAAAATGAAGGCAGGAAACACACACACACACACACACACACACACACACAGAGAAATACATACTGTGGAGTCCTATTTAGCTATTGGATGAAGGCGGCAAATGTGACCAAGTTTTTCTAAAGACAACAAGGCAAATGAATCAGCTTTAAGAATCATGGTCACCGCAAGACGAAAACGATGCCGATGTTTAAGAGAAGTGCAGTTTGCCTCAAGGCTGACGTTATGATGTATTCGAGGGGTCCTCGTAAGAAAAAACACCATGTAATATGGTGGATGAAGTTCTGGCAACAGTTTCCACCGTGAAATTGCAGGACTTTTCCCGGTAACGTTCCTCATGGCAAGCGAAAGGCATACAGACAATTGCACGAGCAACTCAAACCACACTGCTCTTGTATGGACCTCACTGAGGGCCTGGGCTGACCCAAAGTTTGAAGCTCTAAAGCAGCAAGATCCAACAGAACATTCTGCAAAGGTGGAGATGTTCTATATCTGCACTGTCCGTTCTGGTACTCCTCAGCCACATGGGACTATGGAGCCCTTAACACATGGCCAGTGGGCTGAGGAACTGAAGTTTAGCTCCTACTTTTAATTGATTAAATATAAATAGCTGTTTGTGGCTAGTGGCTAGCGTGTTAGACAGTGTAGCTCTAGAGAAATGTATGGTATGTCTTCCCAACAATCTTCCGTGAATATTATATCTTGTGACTGAGAACTGGTTAAGTTTCTGCGTTAAGGGAATACTTAAAGCAGGAGGAAAATTTATCTCTGAAAGCTTTGCCGTGTCTGCTACAACATAGAGAAAATGAGACAAGAGAGGCTCCAAAGCTCTAGGCCATCAGCACAAGTACTTTTACTCCAGAATGTTTTGAGATGTAAACATTCCCAGTCTACCTGTTTTTGGTTCAAAATTATAACCAGTGTTCTGATGCTCTAATCTGTTTGTACCTTACACACAAACACATCGTGTTAACAACCTTTTTTTAAACCAACACTGCTAATCTACTTTTCGATTCAACATCTGGGATGCTGGAATGTTTCAGAGAAAAAGCAACCAAACACACACATGGGCATTTCTTCAAATTCTTCGTTTCTGATCTCAGCTGGGCCTTTGATGAGTTCTTGTGATCCTTCTACATGTGCCCCTTTTCATCCCTGCATTCTTCCCAAGCACCTCTCCCGTGGACAGGGGGCCTTCCCCCAAATCACACCTTTGGGTTACTATGCGAGGGGATCAACATTAACAAGAGCGACGTTGCGTTTTGGAAGCCTCCACCATTGACCTGCGAGGATTGGCACAAACGTGTGTCTCTCTAGGCTCATTCATGGTTTCTGCAATCTGCCATCAAGAAAAGGTAGGAAGAAGTTGGGAGCTTGAAAGAAGGGCTGAAGAGTAGGCAAGAAAGAGTAGAGAGAGCCAGGGGACAGAGGAGTCCTGGGCTCTCATCTGAGGTGAAGTCTGACAGGATTGGAAGGTGATCTAATGGGAAACAGTTAAGAAATATAATGCTCTAGTCAATTGGATTTGTATTGTGTTCATGATTGACTATGAGCAAGATTGGGTATTTATGGTAATAGACCACACATCTTCTGGGTGATATGGAACAAAATGGTAAGGTTCCCTATGTTTTCCTAATCTATTCCACCTTCTATTCTTTCTTGAGATAGTCTTTGACCTTCTGTGGTCTCCTCTCATATGCCCATCAATAGTGACATCTTTGATTAGTACTTTGCTGAGAAACTAGAAACCTTCAGATGGAATCTCCCTCAGTTTCCTGAATTCACTCCCATTACAGACGCAATAATGCATTCTTATCTAGTCCTTTCCTCTTTCCATTCTATCACAGTGAGAGAAAGAAAAAAAAAAGTCCCTTACTCTTCTTTAAGATAAATTATTCTAGCATATTCTGCATCCCTCTACTCATTATTTGAAGGGTTCTTTCTCCATTAATTATTCCATTTCTGACCTATATCTTTAATCTTATTCTTCCATACATTTTTTTTTTTTACTTATCTTTAGCATTTAGGCATGCTCAAATTTCTCCCATATTAAAAAAAAAAGTTTTCTCCACCTCAAAGCCCTCTTTAGCTATTACCTCCATTTCTCTCCTACCTTCTAGATTCAAGATTCTTCAAAGAATGGTGACTTGGTCTAACATCATTTGCTCACTCCATTCATTCCTTGACTACTACAACCTGGCATGTGTTACTACTACTCCATTGAAACTGATGTTACCAAGACAACCAGTGACCAGCTGGTCACTACATTTCACTGTCTCTCATCTTGACTGCCTTGCCCGATTAGCTCCCTTCTCTTTGTGTCTTTGTCTCCAAGATGTCTCAACCAAGAGAGCCATTCTTAACTCTATGGCCTCCCATTCTGGCACCTGGTCCTCTCCTGTTCTTACCAGTACTCTGCACTTTCCCATCACAAAGTCTGAGCTTGAACCCATCCCATTTCCAGATAAGGAGTCGGATTTTCTTCAATCCAGTCAGTAATCTCCCTCTCCTGGCTGCAGGGATTGGATCCAAGGTGGATCAATCACACCAGTCAGGCCAATCAGGGTCACTAAGACTCAGCTCCCAAATTCTATGCATGCCTTCAGAGCACCAGACTTATGTCCTATGAGATGAAGCATATAGCCTCTGAATTTCTGGTAGCCGTCCTGGGGACACACAAGAAGCCCAAGTGTCAAGTAGAGTCAGCCTTCAGGAAGGGAAATGAAGAAATGGAGGAGTAAAAATAAGCATTGGTCATGAGCCCTGAGTGCTAGACAAAGCCCTTCTGGAAGACCCGATCTATTCCCAAAGGGCCCAGTGTTCCTAGCCAGAAAATTCCCTTTATTTCTGTTTAAGCCACTTTGGGCTCAATTTCTACTTCAAGAATCAGAAAGCGTTCCAAATTCACACAAGCTCCTACCTCTAATCGTTTCTCCTAATTTTACCCATAGTATTTTGCAAGTCTGTTTAAAATTCTTCATGAGAAATCCTTCACTGGGATTTAATGAGCAAGCTCAACTCAGCCTAACTTAACCATTAGAGGATGATTGAATTTTTTTATCACAGGAACTTCCGTGGTAGGAAGACTTCAGGGCTGACTGATTCAGCAGCTGAATGATGTCACCAGCATCCAGGTTAGTCTTTTTTCCTCTTTCTGCTGTGACATCTTCAGTTCCGGCTTAATCACTCGGGCTGGTAACAAGATGAATACATCAATGACTCTTTCAGACGTGACATGGAGAAGATGAGGAGAAAGTCCTTCTACGGCTCTTTCTTATCACCAAGGAAGCCATTTCCTGAAGACTTCTCCTTGCCTCTCCTTGGCTGCAATTGGGTCATAGACACATATCTGATGAGATGTCCTGGATCAGCAGACTAGTCTTTAGGCACATGGCTGTGTACAGGGGAGTTCTGTTAGGGAAAAAAGAGAGAGGATTGGAAGTTCAGGAGGAAACCAAGGAGGTCCACTACAGTTGCCAACAACCTGCTTCATGAGCTGACTCCTGCCAACCCCTCTGGCCTCACCTTTGGCCACCTACCTCTTTATGTTAGATCCTCCAGCCCTATGAACCTAAGTTTTGTTTCTCTGAGTATTTTATGGACTCACTTGTAGGTCTAAGTCCTTAAAGTCTGCTGCACCACTATGCCCACGCCTTCTATTTCTCTTTAGGATTCATCGTGCTTGTTACCTCATTATTTCTCCTGAAAATTCTTTCCTCACCCCCCAGGCTGGGTTAGGGGACCTCTCTTGTGTATCCCCACTGCGCCTCTGGCTGTCCCATGAAAGCATTTGTCAGATGACACTGTCATGACCTGTTCTACCACTAGAATATGACTTTCTGGAGGACAAGCGTTCTGTCTTGGTATCTGATGTATTACACAAGGACTGAGGTGCTCAATAATCATTTTTTGGTGACTTCCTAAAGGTCATAGGTTTCTTCTCCAAGTTGTGACCCTGCCCAGTCCTAGGAAGGTAGGATATTCTGCCAGTCCTTGATAGTACATCTCTTCCTCCTCTTAAGGATGGCTTAAGCAGTTTAAGAAACTTCCACAGGGTAAGAAGCTCTTAATACTCGTTTCTCAGCTTCTCTGTCAGCTCAATGTACATCATCAATATTATCTATTTGATAACAATTGATTTTTAGAATAAATGTTCTGGTATAAGTTCCATACAATGAAATGTACCCATTTTCAGTATACAGGTCTATGAGTTTTACCAATGCATCTATGCAACCACCCCTTCAAAGCAAGATAGAGAACATTTCCATCATTCTAGAGGCTTCCTATGTCCCTTTGCAGTTCATCCCTCATTAATGGTGCCAGGAAACCACTGACCTATGTTTGCTTGTTCTAGGATTCCACAGAGATGGAATCATACAGAATGTGTTCTTTTGTAAAGTGCCCATTCAAATCTTTTGCCCACTTTCTATTATGTTGTCAGTCTTATTGCGTTGTAAGGGATATAGATCTTTCTGAATATGAGTTCTTTTTCAGATATATGTATTATGAATATTTTCTTACTGTGTATAAGCTTCCTCTTTCATCTTCTTCACATTGCCTTTTAAAGAGCAAATTTTTTTAATTTTGATGAGATTCAGTGTTTCAACTTGTTCTTTTATATTTTGGGTGTTTGCTGTAAAACTTTTGTTCTGTGTTTTCTTTCAGAAGTTAAACAGTTTTTACTTTTACATTGTGGTCTATGATCCATTTTGAGTAATTTCTGTGTGTGAGTTAAGTCTGAAGGTTTACGAATATACAGTGTTTCAGCTCCCTGTGATGAGAAGACTATTTTCCCCCTATTTAATTACCTTGGCACTTTGTTAAAAATCAGCTGACCTTCTAAGTGAGAGTCTATTCCTGAACTCTCTATTCTGTTCTATGGTTATATATATATATATATCTTTACACCAATATTGCTGTCCTTTTTTGTTTTTTTAAGATTTAATTATTGTCCTTGACAGACACAGAGAGACGGGTTAGGGCCCAGAGCAGTCTCCATAGTTGCACATCATCAGTTCTTGACATGGTTTGGTTCCACACAAATGGGCAGGGCTGCACAGGGTGGGAACTGGGCTGGGGGTCTCCCGCATGGGAGGCACGCCCCAGTTCAGCATATGGGTCTGCACGGACTGGGATTCGATCCTTGGTCTCTGAGGCTATAAAACGAGTGCTTAAACCATTGAGCCATCCTGGCCTCCCTATGTTTTTTTGTTTTGTTTTTGTTTTATGTTATTGTAAGTGGTAGAGATACTACTGATTTTTGTATAGGCACCTTGTATCCTTCAGCCTTACTAACTTCCTTTAATGTTTCTAGTAGCTTTTTCTGTAGCATCTTTAGGATTTTCCACATACATGTTCATGCTATCTATGAATAAGGACAGTTTTATTTCTTCCCTTCCAATCTATATGATTATGCCTTTAATTTTTTGTTTATCACTGTGGCTAGGACCTCTGATATGATATTGAATCAAAATAGCAAGAGTATATATCACTGGGGATGCTGGGATAGCTCAGCGATTGAATGCTTGTCTCACAATCGTGAGGTCTGGGGTTTGGTTCCCAACCCCGGCCCGTGCAAACCCATATGCTGAACTGCAGTGCAACTGGTAACCACCAGGATGGCTTGGGAGGCCCCCAGTTTAGTTCCTGCCCCGTGTGGCCCCACATCCACCTGTGTGGAATGAAACTACGTCACAACTAATGATGTACAACTATGGAGACTGCTCTGGGCCCTCCCCCTTCTCTCTCTCTCTCTCTCTCTCTCTCTCTCTCTCTCTCTCTCTCTCTCTCTCTCTCTCTCACCTTCCCTCAAACAATAAAATAAAAATAATTAAAAATAAAAGAAACAGATCCTCAAAAGGAGACTATTTTCATCACTAGTTTTACTTTTTCTCCTAAAAGATCATCAGAACTAATTTTGTCATGATTCACTTGCAAGCTGATCTGGAACACTCGGTCCCTGAAATGCCTGGCCCCTCACAAGTGAGGATGTGGTAGTGCCCAGCAACCCTGCTCCCTTTCCTAATCTCCTAGGTGATTTCACATTTTTTCCCTCCAACTTCCAAGGTCTCCTTCCCATCCTTCCTTTCAGCTGGTGACTTTGCTTCCTTTTTTTACTGAGGAAATTTCTTCTGGTTGCAGAAGTGAATGTCCCCAAAGTCCCCCAGACACAGCTCCTGGGTGACTGTCTGTACCCTGCTCCCTTTCTGCCATTTCTGGAGACAATCTGTCCTTTGTCAAGGCCACTGCTTCCTTTGGATCTTAGATCCCATTCTCAAGAACACTGCTTCTTCGGCTTTCCTCTTTCTACTGCATCAACAATTTTTCCTTTCCAACTGACTCATTCCCATCAGCACACAATAATACACAGTGTATGAGCGCTCATCTTTATAAAACACAGTCAGTCACCCCTTATTTTCCTTCAGCGCTACTCGATGTTTTCATTTCCCCACTGACTCCCAACTCTAAGAGTTGATGTTACCCACTGTCATCTGTTCTCCGATCCCTTTCCAACTCAACTCTTCCAAATCCAATAGTCCGTTCTGAGTTCCTCATGTGACTCCGCCTCTTAGCAGTCTTCACCAAAATGGATCTCTGTCCTCAAATGCTGTTCTCATTTGCTTTCATGGAGCCCTCTTTCCTGGTTTGCTCACCTGCCTTGGTCTCCTTGGCTGGTCCTTCTTTCTCGGCTTCTAAGAATCAGGATGGCCTCAGACACAGTCTCTCCACGTTCCGTCTTCTCTTTATACCTTCATGCCCACATGTTCCAGTCCAGTACTCTGGCCACACCACCATCTACCCGCCATGGTTCCCAGGGGGCGTGATTTGTGCCTCCCAGGGGACAATGTTTGGAGACATTTTTGGTTGTCACAGCTGGGAGCAGATGCCACAGCCCGCTGAGGCCAGGGAGGCTGCCAAACAGCCTAAAACGCATAGAACAGAACAAAAACACCCTCTCCAACCAGAATGTGTCGAGCCCCATGCCAACAGTGCCACGGCCGAGAAGTCTTGCACCCCGCCCTCCTCTCTGAACTTGGTCGATCGCTTCCCAAGCGGTGGTCCCCCGGGTTTACATGTGGGGCCGGTCCGGGGTCCGCAGAAAGTCACCAGTCACCATATCTACCTGTGTTACGGATACTGTAAAATGAAACCTGCGGTTTGTATTTTCAGTGGAGTAGTTCTTCTTTCCCAATGTGGGAAAACGTTGGGAACCACTCTTCTAGACACACCCGCCCAACGGCCTCGTCCACCTGTTCATGTGGAGACTTACCAGGTGGCTCAGACTTGCCGGAATGCGACTGGAGTTTGCATTTTTCTGGGCCTCAGCGAGGGGAAAGGGAAGTGAGGGAAGGA
>PVKE010028325.1:0-21009 GCA_004027555.1 Craseonycteris thonglongyai | reverse complement strand
TGTTCTTTAACCATCATTCTAATTTTGAATTGGTAAGATATTGAGTAACAACAGCAAAAAAAAAAAAAAAAAAATTGCTTGTAACTGCTCCTGAAAGTACAGGATTTAGTATTGAGAGCCATTCTGTTAGGACCTAGTGTTCCCTTAGTTACAAATGTTACAATAACAACATCCTCTACAAGAAACCATGTTAGTAATGATGGGCAACTAAGTCTCTACAAATTGACACAGCTTTGTACAACCTTTCTCAAAATGCTCTCTTCCTTTAACTTCCATAACATCTTTCTCTGCTTTTTTCTGTTTAACTTTGTAGATACATCTTATCAATGTCTTTAATAAAGCTACTTTTATTCACTAGTATCTAAACTCTTGGCATTCTGTAGTTCTCCTTCCTTGGCTGTTTCTTCTCATAGTTCTTAACCCCCACTACCAAAGTCGAATATATTTACTCCAATGGATTCACTTACAAGTTGCTTACTTACCGGTATGTCTAAACGTGTTACCCGTTTCTCTCTTTAGACCTCTGACAGACTAGATAATCCACCTGAATGTCCTGAAACTGCAATTGAATGCATCAAAACCAAACTTTTCACTTTATTCCCCCTAAGTTTAAACATCCTGTATTTCTGTCTACACAGTTCAGAAATCATGACTCATTCATGACTACTCCCTTTTCCAAACCAACCTATGGCCTGAAAAATAGCCATGCGTTGTGATTTCTCTCTCATTTTAAAAACCATTCTCTCTTTATTCCCTCATCCTTAATTCATGCACCTATAATTTCTCTCCTAATTTATTGCAACTAGTTTTAAACTATCTCCTTGCTTTCAGCCCTTGTGTTACCTCTAATTTACTTTATATACTTCTAAAAATCAAATCACATTGTGCAGTGTATAATTTGTCAATTTGTCTTCAATCAACATCCTTAGCTTGAATAATAAATAAGCCTTTCAAAATCTGGCCTTTGTTTTTATTGCCAACATCATGTTTTCTAAGCCAACCTTCCTCTTATGCTCAATACCCACCCACCACCACTCCCTCCCCCATATCCAGCACACACAAGCTTTTGTCTGGTTATATTAACCTACTTGATTATACTAGGATCATATGACTTTTTATATACTGTTCTTTTGTCTTATTGATTAACAAAGCTTCTCTTTCCATTCTTGGCTACAGAGTCTCCATCATACTTTCCCTAGCTCATAGATCCTTAGATTTTGAACCTGGGTTTAAAAACTTCCTGGCATGTACCTTGATCATGGCCTTTAACACACATTGTTTTACCTGTCTTCATGACTAACTTCATCATAAAGTTTAAACACTTTGATAATATGTTATTTGACATTACTTGAGTTTGTATTTTTATACTTACCATTTCAGTTAGCATTGGGATGCAAAGTTGATGTTCAGCATATTTGTAATGAATTCATGAATGAATAAATTCATACATTCACTTATTTAACAAATATATATTAAATGACTACTATATTTCAAGAACTGTCCTAGATTGTAAAAATAAAACAAGCAAAACAAAAGCAAAGTCTTCTTGCTCTTTTGGAACTTTTACTTTACTAGGAAAATATAAAAAATAAACATTAAATAAGCAATTTTAACTAAGGTAAGGTAAACAAAAGAAAGAAAATAGAATCTCGGAGCCTTAAATGTGGATATTAAATTCAATAATTGAATATTAAATATAATATAATTTTTTTTCTTCTCAGTAAGACAATTTTTTTTCAAGATAGCAATGCAACCATTCAATGTATGCACTTCTCAGAATTCCTTGTAATTAGGTGGGTCCATGTGATGCAGTCTTAACCAATGAGCTCAAGTCGCCAGATGAGTCAAGCAACACTGCTTTTGTTGTATTTTTTCCCCCTTTATCCATCCTCCTACTACAAACCATGAATATTATTCATGACTTAAAGATAGAAGTAGGAAAAGAGGAGCCTAGTTCTTAAATAGTAGTATTATCAGCCATTGCTTACCTAACCCTAGGCTCCTTGTCAGGTAAGAAACACAAACAAACACATTTTATTAAACCACTTAGGTTTCTGTTAAGTACATACACTCTAACAGATTTGATGATCATTCAGGTATCAGTGGAATTAAAAAATAGGCTTACATGCTCCAGAGAACCAGTAATAAGTGTAAGACAATTTTCAAAAATTATTTCTAAATATTTTTATTGTTAAATTTATTGGGGTGCCATTGGTTGGTAAAAATTACACAGGCTCCAGGTATACAGTTCTAGAATACACTGTCTATGCGTCCCTCCTCCCACACATCTCTCACCCCTGCCCCTCAGGTAACCACTAAAATATTGACTATGTACATGAATTTCTGTTTCTTTGTTGCTTTCAGTTTTACATTCCACATATGAGTGAAGTCATATGGTTCTTGATTTTTTTTCTGTCTGGCTTATTTCACTTAGCATGACAATCTCAAGGTTCAACATGATGTCACAAATGGCAGTATTTCACCATTTTATTTGTATAAAAATATACAAATAATCTTTAAAATGTTTTTTTGTGAAACTTTAAATTTTATAGATAAATAGAAGTTTAGATTTTAAAGCCATAAAACTGGTATTGATTTTAATTCTTTTTTAATATATTTTTATTTATTTATTTTTATTTTTGACAGAGAGAGAGATACAGAGACAGAGACAGAGAGAGAACTGAACTGGGGGAGCTCCCAGTTCAGCATATGGTTCCGCACGGGCCTGGGCCGGGATTCGATCCCTGGTCCCTGGCGCTGCAAAGTGAGCGCTTAACCCACTGAGCGATCCCGGCTTCCCCTGATTTTAATTCTTATTAAACAAGATTATATAATTTTACAATATTAACATCCATATATTCCTGATTATTAAAAAAAATAGTAAGTAAATAACATTGTATGTCTTACGAAAGAATGAATATAGACAGAAGAAATTAGAACAGAAGGCATGATACTGGTAACTTTCTTAGGGAGGGTGTGGTGGTTAGAGAGGGACTAATAGCAGAATCAGCAAATGCACAATGTCATAAAAACCATTTTTGCTTTCCACACTTTTATTCCATTGAATATCGAATAATAATTTCAACAGCAGAGCTTTATTTCTTCTGACTCTAAAATTAGAACAGAAGTTACAGTTAAAATTAATCTAGGAAGGTTAATCTTCAAGTTTTCAGTAATCTTTTCTCCACAGTAGGCATAAGTTCATCAGACTCTCTTTAGCCAATTGGGATTGTGTGTATGTGCCACATGTGCATGTGTGTGACTACATGACAACTTGTGTAGTTTGTGGTACAGAATATAAGGAAAGGGGAGGGCTCAGAACAGTCTCAAGCAGAATAATTTATATGATTTATATGATTATATTTATATGATTTATATTCCTGAATATTGTTTGTGCACAGTGTTTTTGTTTGTAATTATGTAAGATTAAACAGCGTGTTAAAAAGCTTACATTTTATTATTACTCGAAACAAATAATATGAGGTCAGCCTCTTTAGAAAGATGGAGCAGAACAATTCTTCATCAAAGGCTCTAGGAGCTGTCCCCAGACCGAATGGTGATACCCTGCCACACAGTCTCCAGCAGGGTATTAAGTATCAGCTGCCTCAAAGGTTGGCGCCAACCTTCTTCTTCAGTTCACCACAAACCAGAATTAATTGCAAATCAATCGAACAAAGTACAACTGATCAGTAAACCAATTAGTAATTTTAGCTGTTCATCCTGTCTTCATTTTCTAGGGGGAAAAGTGGGAAATGAAAGTGCTTTCTAGACCACATATAAGATTCCAGTCTTTCCCTCACTGCCTTCTGCCTCCCCTACCCACTTGCATTACAAGAGCACGCCTATGTAAACCCTGCGAAAAGCTATGTTGCATAAATATTATACAGGTAGTCTTTGAATTTCTCCAATTTGGAAATATAAATTAGTTTTGGAAAAAAAAAATTCCTGGAGAAAATGAAAATAAATAAATTTTTCTATGTAAATATGATATATTCTATTTTAAAATCAGTTTGATAAAATTAATATAACATTTTTTCCAGAGTTTTTGTTATATGACATTCCTCCTCCTTTTAAATAATAGATATATAAAGGTCTCTGATTTAGGGTAAACAACTCTTGGAGGTATAGGCCAGTATCTGTGTGATGTATTTTTCTTTATCCTTTGGTGTGTAAATTTAATTTATATAAGCAGAGGTACAAAATAAATCTACATTTAGAGCTTCCTCAGCTTCCTGTAACTGTTCCAAATGAATACATCTTTGATAGCATCTCATATATTATCTGTTAATGGTTGAAGGTTCATATTATTTACTTTATAGAGGCCTGCACTCTAATACTAACTAGGAATTTTTTCTTTGTTACTTCATTTCAAAATAGTGTTAATTTCCAGTGACACACTAGGCTGGGCCTATGTAAAATTATTCTGCTTGAGAAAGAAATTAAATTCAAGTTAGTAGTGTCATTCATAGGAGATGATAGGTTTTAGTCTAGCTCAAGAGAAGATATTTAAGAAATGATATTGTCTTATTATAGATTCAAGTCATTGCTAATAGAAATCTGTGAGCTCAAATGATGATAGCCAAGAAAACTAAGTTCTTATGTACACTAGTCAAAATAAAATCAGTTCATTTGTAAGTACTTGAAAGTCCCATGGAAATTTATCCAACTGACTTAGTTACAGTACAATACTCTTTTTGCTGTGTAAAAATTGATGATAGAGAAAATCTAGATGGTCATCATAATGCTTTTTATCAATGGAGAGTAATTTACCCATATCAAAAATCTTTTCTTTCACAGCAGGTCTCCAAAGAAAAAATATGTTTCAGTATGAAATGCTATGATGAAGGAGTAGATTGTCTAACAAAATTAAAACAAGGAAAGTAATTGTTTTCCAATAAACATGCAATTTAGTTAATATTTTTACCATTCCATTGTTATTTGCTAAATGTTGTGCACCTTCTCTTTTATCAGAGAAAATGTTTTAGTGATTTTCTTACATTATAGGAAATAATCCAGTCCAGAAGCAAGTATCCATAGAAAGCGTTCAGAGAAACTGTGTTGGTATCAGTGAAAGAAAGATAAGCAAAGAAATCGAAGATGCTTTCTACAGCTGCTATGGTTATCCTAGGATTATATTGTGAAGTTACTGAGAGTTGAATGTAAAATTGAGTAATGAGAAAAGATTGCTATTATTCTATAAAAAGAGCAGAGTCTGGGGTGATAAGTAGGAGATATCTAATATACCTAACCTAAGGTAGACTGAAGTTTCCCTGGG
Organism: Craseonycteris thonglongyai; assembly: GCA_004027555.1. Classification (NCBI taxonomy): domain Eukaryota; kingdom Metazoa; phylum Chordata; class Mammalia; order Chiroptera; family Craseonycteridae; genus Craseonycteris; species Craseonycteris thonglongyai. The sequence continues at coordinate 15,734 of PVKE010028325.1, read as the reverse complement.
TTCACTATAATTCAGCTAATCAAAATTATGTGAGACCCTCTCAGTATAAACAGAACTTTAAAGAAGTTCTAACATCTGAATCATCATTTTTAACCTCATAACACGTAGGCCAAGTGTTCTAGGTAGAATAGGCTCATTTCTGGACACTATCAAATTACAAGAATGCCAGAGAAGCGTGAATTTAAGGACACCTAAAAGAATTGACTATGAATCTTAAACCAAAAGAATAATGCTTTGTTCTTTGCATACTCATGTTCTTCAATCACTGTCCTTGATAAGCGGTATAATAACCTAATCTTTGTGAATAGAAAATAACTACAGATCTGCTTTGTTTTTACCACACCACAAATTTTGGAAATCAGGGCTCTCTACTGATATTGTTGAAATAGATAAGTACAATCAAAGCAGAGTACTAAGAAATGTAATAAGAGAAATGAGGTACACATTTAATTCCTCATCACTTAACCCCCACCTCCACATTTCTACTTGGTCAAAGAAGGAATCAGTGGTCACATTTGCATAGAGACTTTCTTTCATTAGAGCCCAATTCAAGCTTGGAAACACAACAGCTGATTATTGATTTGATTTTTTGTATTTATTCCAATAATTTGTATTTTACATGGTATACTTAGACTGTTTACATTTAAAGTAATATAGTTGGATTAGTATCTACCATGTTTGTAAATGTTTTCTATTTATTGACTTTCTTCCTTTTCTCCCCTTACCTCTTCCTTCTCTGGTTTAATTAAGAATTTTATATTATTCAATTTTATCACTGCTCTTAACATGGCAATTATACTTCTTTTTAAAAATCAGTATTTGTCCTAGAATTTACAATATATATCTTAAATTAATCTAAGTCCACCTTCAAATAACACTATGCCACTTTATGCATAGTACAGGTACATTTTAACAGTTTTCTCAACTTTATTTTCCCATTTCTTGTGACTTTATTGTCATTTACTTCTTCTCTATTATATATACTATAATCACCCAAAACATAGTTGTTATTATTACCTAAACAGTTATCTTTTAGATAACTTGAAATAAGAAAAATGAAAGATTATATTTTACTTTCGTTTATTTGTTTTTTAATGTTTTTTTTCGTTATGGAGTTTCAAGCTTCTACCTATATCATTTTTCTTCTGTTTGAAAAACTTCATATTTCTTTAAGAGTTGGTATGCTGGCAAAATGCATGTTATACCTTTTTAAGTTGTCCCATAAATCTTTTTTTTTTTTAATCTTTGTTTTTTAGTTTGAAAAGTTTCTGTTGGCCTCCTTTCAAGCTTACAATGTTTCCCTCAGCTGTGTAGAATACACTGCTAAATACACCAAAGACATGCATCATTTATGTTCCAATATTTTGATTTCTGGTACTTCTTTTGTTATTATTTTTTAAAGTGTTCATGTTTCTTTTACATTAACAATTTCTTCTTGTCTGTTGTCTAATTTTTTCATTGACATCTTTAAATTTTAGTCATTGTTATTTTAAATTCACTGTCTGATAATTCCAACATTTATTTCTGATTCTATTTCTGATTATTGCTTTATGTCTTCATATTGCTTTTACTTGCCTTTTCTCATGTCCTGCAACTTTCGGTTGAAAGCTAGACGTGTATTGCTTAATGACAACTGAAGTCAAGAGGCGCTTAGTGTGAAGATGTATGGTAATCTGGCTGGGAGTCACGCTATTGTTTAATATGTACTATAGGGACCAGAGGCTTCAAAGATCCCCAATGTCCTGATTGTTCTCTCACCTTTTAACTTTGGGTTTCCTGATGTATCCTTCTTCTGAAAGGATCTGTTTTATAGTTCTGTCAGCTGTAATCTACTGTTATATTTGAGGATTTTTGGTTTTGTAGTAATGTGTGGAGGAGAGTGTTCTATACTCTCCTAATTGAATCTCACCACTTTTAGCAGTCTATGTCTTGGGGCTGTGATATTTAAAAGTGTTTAGTATAATTGACTTCCCTGCTGCTTGCTTTCTTCCCTGACTGTAGTGTCCCCCATCCATTTCCTTGAATTCTGACATATGTTGAGTAGTTTTGTTATTGTTTATTTAACTTCATTTTTGTACCCCTGAGGTGAGATAGCAACACAACTGATGACTCTAATGGGAAAAGAAAAACCCTTTCTCCAACTGGCATAAGACTTTGCCAGTCATTTCTCCTGAAAGGTCATTCACCTGGGAAAGGTCCTGGGCATATTTCACAATGATTACTCACTCCTTCCCCACCCCGGCCAAAATCATGAGGGAATTTTTCTCAGACCTTCACCACAAGAACTTAGGTGAAGAATGGTGGCTGGAGGTAGACTATGAAAAAAGTATGGCACCCCAAAGGTTTGTTACTTTCATGACAGTCAACACTCAGACTCCAACAATTTGTCAAAATTAGCATTTAAGTGTTCCTACCACTGTACGGCTCCATCAATTTACCTGTTCCAAATAAGCTGCTCTCAGCTTTGCCTTTTTGAGTCTGTCTCTCCAGATTTGGGGATGAATGGCAATTTGCTCTGCAACCTCCAATTCTTTGATGGATCCAAGAAAAGCAATTGGTTTTCAGTTTGTCCAATTATTTCCTTGTTGTAAGGACAGGATTGATGAATTTCAATTTCTTTCATGTATTAGAGGAGAAATTAGAAGTCAGCACTATAATGTAAGGAGGCACAGGCTAGTGTAGTAAAACATAAGAATTGAAATACTCCAGTGGGAAACAAAAACTTTTGGAGCTAAATCACAATAGATAAATTAGTCATGTGAAGTTTCAAAGAAAGAACTTTTTAGATAGTCTCATAAACAAAGGCAAGAAAGCAGTAGAAGAGCATCATGTAGTACAATCTGTGAATAGTATAAAGTGCAAAAAGGCAGTATTAAGAAATATTTACCAAGAGAAATATGCTAAACATTGCATATTTTTTTGTATGTTCTGTCCAGGAAAGTTCTTTCCTAGTACCCAGTTACCTATGAGTAAAAGTGTGTAACTAAAATATTGCTTTCAGTGCATAGAATCAGCTCATATAGTAATTTAGGGAGATGCTAAAGTGTCTAATCTATCAAAGAAAAGAAACTCCTGTGATAAAAATATGTACTTTTCCCCTATTATTGCATACTTCAAAGGAAACAAATATATGAGGACTGTCCAGAAAAAAAATCCAGCCATAACTTTTCAGACAGCATGTGTGTGTGTGTGTGTGTGTGTGTGTGTGTGTGTGTGTGTGTGTGTGTGTTGACTTATTTTGATATGTATATTGCCTTAGCAGGAAACTATGGCAAAATAACACAGCAACTGCATTTTTTTGTTTCTTTAGGTTTCGTGGGGGGCATAACTTTTTTTTATTTTTGGCAGGAGTAAAGGAGAACAAAAGGGAGGATATATAAAAGGACCTTGCATCAGAAAGGCTAACAAGAGTATAGTTCCTCTTTCTGTTACTACACTCTAAAAGTAAAATCCCCTACAGGAGAATACTCATTCCAGCCCCTGCATAGGTGGCCATAGCAAGCAATGATGTCATCTACAGATATAAAGGATTTAATTTCTGTAATATCATTTCCATCAAATGTGACTCTTGCATTTGTACACCGAAAGAAGAAGAATGTCTTCCCAAGAACCTCAAATCAAGTAGCTGACAACACTGCTGTTTTTATCTCTGGTCTGCCATTTACATTTTAGCTCTCTAGAGTCAAAGTCTATATTCATTTATCATTCTTTCTTTCAGAAGAACCAAGGACACTGACAATGCTACTAACATAAAAAAATAATAGCACATATAATTTATGATCGAATGAGAAATTCTTATTTGTTTCAATAACATAATGTTTTGATTTTTAAGTGACTTAAGGAACTATTTAAAAATCTGGCAGATTGCGTTAATTCTAAAAGTATACATATTTGATCACTTTTATTTTAAACATGAAAATAAGCATTATTTTTTATACTCTTTAATTATAGATATCTGCCTGTTTCTAGCCATGGTCCTGAGGCTGAATTTTCTTTTGGAGAAAGTAGGTGGTAGCAAGACCGTAGAAGGAAATGTAATAGAGCAATTTACTTCATCATAAACTTTAAGATGATAAACTCAAGAGGAGGGGAAGCCGGGATGGCTCAGTGGGTTAAGCGCTCACTTTGCAGCGCTGGGGACCAAGGATCAAGTCCCGCCCCGGTCCGTGCGGAACCATATGCTGAACTGGGAGCTCCCCCAGTTCAGCTCTCTCTCTGTCTCTGTATCTCTCTCTCTCTCTCTCTCTCTCTCTCTCTCTCTCTCTCTCTCTCTCTCTCTCTGTCAAAAATAAATAAAATAAATAAATATACATTTTAAACTCAAGAGGAGCAGAGATATGCTCAGAAAATCTATCTCATCTTGGATATGGTTCCTTAGAAATTTTTTTCTTTCTTCCCAACTCTAAGCCCCCAGTCTCTGCATTCCTCTTTTCTGACTCCTCTTTCACTGCATTTCTCTTCATGTGTACGGCTACACTTGGTCCTATTTAAATTGGAGAGTGTCTTTCTACCAAGTAAAAGTAGATTCAGGTGCCTTAAATTGTCTATGACCTTGGAAAAATCCTCTCAAAGTCCCATATCTATTTTCTTTAAAAGAATTTGTGCAGATTCAGGGCTATGGGAATCCCAGAACATGTGTCTATATTTAGCACCCTTGGTTTCAGATTATAATTACTTTGAATTAATCACATAACCTGATCAGTTATTCCACCTGGTTATGTCAGCATCTTCTATCATAGGAAAATTCATTCAACCCCCATTCCCTCACTTTTTTTCTGTTTTTATCTCACGCATTACTCTTAGTTCCTTTCTACATTAGTACTTGTTGTACTGCTAATTATCACTTAGAAGCCTAAGGTCAAGACTCCAAAAGGATGCTGCTTCCTCTCTACAGGTATTAAGCAAAAAATACATAAATAAGAACAGTAACACTTTTCCATTATTAGTCATCCCTCAGTCAATCTGAAATGATTATCTTGTTTACACAGATTAACATAAACTTTTTTAAATGGAGATTTGGATTATTTATGAGTAGAATTTGAGCAAAGGTGGTTAATGTTTAAAGTTGGTCCAAAGTTCAGGTTTAAAATAAATAGATGTTCCTTCAGAGCCCAAAGGGAACAGCTGAGAAGTTAGGCTCCTCTTCACTAAGGTGTTATTTCTGCTCCACATCCTTCCATGAACCTTCAGATCCTAACTACATCCTTGAGTGGACCTCCAGATCCTAGTCCCCTTTTCTTTCTGCAGACTGAGCACTGGCACTCAACTCCTTCAAATATTTCTTGCATTAACCTTCACTCTACTTATAGGGAAGGACTTCATCCTGTGTTCATTTCTTCTCCCATTCACATATTTTCCAACTGTGTCATTGGTCTAAATTCTAGAAATTATCTCAGAATTTCAACAATACAATACAGTAAATGCTGGTCACAAATTATAAGCTGAACATAAGATGACAAGAAGTTTTGGAGCTTCAGGTTTTGAAATCAAATCCGAAGTCAGTACAGGCCAACTACACTGGATTTCTTCACTAGTGTGGATTTCATCACATCTGATGTTTTAACTATGTTACTTGTAGGACAGAGCATTATTGGCTGCATCTGTCAAGAACCAACAATTTTCTAGGATAACATGTAGACTAATGCCATGAAAAAGCCAAAAGTAATTGCAGAGTGCCTTCTCCATAAATTAATTTTATCATTTGTATTACTGTGAACAGTAAGTTCTCTTAGAGATCCCCAAATATGTGTTACCACTCTTTTCTACATTCCCTACTGAGTAAAACAGGAGGTAAATATATCACCTTTATTATTGTTTGAGTCCTAATTAGTGGATGTGGCTTTAGATCTCTTTGCCACTTGGGCTTGCACTACTCAATCTCAGTCATAGGCAAAGTTGAACTAGGACAACCTTTCCACATAGAAGGGGCCTGCACACAGCAGAAGGAAACTCACTCTTTCAATAGTCAAGACTGTACTCAAGAGGAAGGAAAGAATAGATATGATCTGAGTGTGCCCAATTGTTTTTCTCAAAAAAGTCACTCTATGTTCAGATGGTTAAGGAGCAAAATGTACGCTTCAGGAAAGTCCATCAAAAAGACTAACTGGATATACGGTGATGGAAGGGGAGCTGATTCTGGGTGGTGAGCACATAATGCGATGCATAGGTGATGTGATGTGGACTTGTACATCCGGAACTATCTAATTGTTACCAATCAATGTCACCCCAATAAATTTAACAATAAAATTAAAAAAAAAAAAAAAGACTGAGAAAGTTGAGAAGGTGCTTCCTCTAGCAGGGTAATACAAGTCTTAATCCATAATTTTAAAATCCCAAAAGCTCTAATATTTTTTAAATTTGCAGCCAACTCATGTGGCTGGAACACCTCAACTGAACAGATGTTATCCCATTTATTTATTGTTTCTACTAGTGAATATTCATTATTTTTGTTATTGATGTAGTAACTTGTTATAAGCTCTTGTCTCATGATACCTTCCATATTTGGTTCTGAAAAGTTGGGGCTGAGACCCTCAAAACAACATGCTCTTTTGCCAAGTGATTCCTCATTCTGTTTACCAGTAAATGACACTAAAGGAAGACAGGGACAGGGTAAATGACACACAATGCTGTCTATTGGGTTGTTGGTCCTAACAGAAACATTTCCACCATTGGTCCCAGACTCAAGCTTCTTTTGGCAACTCCATATTCAACTTCCTGAGTCCAGATGGGCAATGCTCTTTTTCAGTCTTCTAAGTTCCCAAACTCTTTTTGCTATTATTTTCTCTGGATCCTTCAATGGGTTTTGTTGTTTTTTTTAATCTCTACAACACTTGAATAATCACTCTTATTTTCAAATTCCTCTACTGAAATGTTTAGTAATATTTTTTTCTTGACTGTACACTAACTGATAATGGTATGCTACCCAGGACCTGTAGAGTATATTATGTAATATATGGTATGTGCATGATAGTGCCTTTCCAAAATTCAAATGCTTCAGAATTCAAAAATATGTCTCATGCTTAAAGTACTTTTTAATTGTTAAATTTATTGGGTGATATTGGTTTGTAAAAATTACATAGATTCCAGGTGTACAATTACATCATCTATGTATTGCATTATGTGCTCACCAGTCAGAGTCAGCTCTCTTTTCTTCACCAGATATTTGATGCCCCTTCTCTACTTCCTCATCCTTCTCCCTCCTTACTCTCAGAAACCATTAAACTATTGACTGTGTCCATGAGTCTTTGTTCCTTTTTTACTTTCAGATGTATAGTCTACATACAAGTGAAGTCACGGTTCTTAATTTTTTCAATATGCCTTATCTTGCTTAATATCATGATCTCAAGGTCCATTCATGTTGTCACAAATGGCTTAATTTCATCTTTTCTTATTGTTGAGTAGTATTCCATTGTGTCAATGCACAACTTCTTTATCCAGCCATCTATCAAAGGACACTTTGGTTTTTTCTATGACCTGGCCACCGTGAACAGTGCTGCAATGAACATTAGGGTACACATATCTTTGAGAACTAAAGTTTTCAAATTTGGGGGGTAGATGCCCAGAAGAGGGATTGCTGAGTCACATGGCAATTCTGTTTTTAATTTTTTGAGAAACTGCCATATTGCCCTCCATAGTGGTTGTACCAATTTACATTCCCACCAGAAGTGTATGAGAGTTCCCTTTACTCCACAACCTTTCTAACACTTGTTATTCCTTGTCTTGGTGGTTATAGGCATTCTAGCAAGTATGAAATGGTATCCCATTGTGGGTTTAATTTGCATTTCCCTAGTAGCTGGTAAAGTTGAGCATTTTTTTACACATATGTTAGCCATTTATATGTCTTCATGGGAGAAGTGTCTGTTTAGGTCTTCGGCCCATTTTTTAATTGGATTATTTGTTTGTTTTGATTGTTTTTTGAATTGTATGAGTTCTTTATGTATTTTAGGTAGTAGCCCTTTATCATAGGCATTGTTTGTAAATATTTCACCCATATGGTTGGTTGCTTCTTCACTTTGTTGATGGTTTCTTTTGCTGTGCATAAAGGACTGAAGAAAAAGCTTTTGGTAGTGATTTTAAATAATGGCGTCACTGGGGAAAGCCGGGACGGCTCAGCGGGTTGAGCGCTCGCTTTGAGGCCACGAGGACCGAGGATCGAATCCCGGCTCCAGCCCAGGCGGACCCACATGCTGAACTAGGGAGTTCCCACAGTTCGGTTCTCTAGCTGTCTCTGTCTCTGTCTCTCTCTCTATCTGTCAAAAGTAAAATAGAAATAAATATGCACTGAAGATAAAATAATTACTCTCTATAAATATAAAAAGATATATAAAAAAAAAAAATAATGGCGTCAGAATCTCCTGGGCTGCTCTTTTAAAGGGTAGACTTCTGGGCTAACATCAGAGATCTCAGAGTCTGGGGATTTGGCCTAGGCTCCAGCATTATTAAACAATCTCTCTAAGTGACATGTTCCTTAGTTTAAGAACCATTCATTCTCTTTATTAACTAGAAAGCAAAAAGGGCCACATACACTTCAGTGGCTACTCTCCTGAGTGTACATAGAGAAGCTGTGAACTGACCATTTCAGAAAGTTCTTATTAATTTGATACATAAAAGTCTTCATTTGGGGAAAAGGGAGAAGATAGTCTATTCTTACCTGTATTACTCTGACTGACAAATTAACATACATATATTGATTGAGGTAACTTTTGAGAGTGGCTTCTACTATTACAGTCTCTGGAATTACCCAGTGGTGTGCTCCCTGCCAATTATGGCTGAGTAGTTTTATGTACTTTCTTCTGGTATCTAGCCTCTGGTTCCCTTACTCTCTACCCTTGGTGAATTCATCTAGCTGCTGTTGCTTTTTATGTTGGTTCTTCCTTACTTACTACCTTTTCTGGAGTCTTGTGGAGATACAAACAAGTGTTTAACAACTGTCCTAATATTCTGTGGTTTCTGAACTTTGTATGCAAATAAATCTAGGCCTATACCACTTTAAGAAACATTAAACAAGAATCTTAGTGTTCAAAGAGAGATAAGATACGCACCCAGGTTTCCAGCAAGATAGTGGAGGTGTATGGGTAGGTAGTTGTATTTAATTGATGTCACTAAGTAGTTAATAAAAAATCTTTACTCAATTTGATATAAAATTGTTGAAATATTCATGTGTATACAAATACATACAGTCATACAATCCCATACTTAGAATCATATATGTTAGGCCTGAAGGGACCTTGATCTGTACCAATTATTTTCAATTTTGCACCATTATATTCATCAATTTAATGTGAATAGATACATGTAGACTACTGAATTAATACAATATGCATATTATAAATCATACATAAAAATGTGAAAGGAAGAAAAACAAATACAACCAGAAGCTCCAATGTTGTCCTCCTCAATCCCAACAAAGCCCCTGGCATGTAGCATCAGGGGTGCATACCTGGAGATTACCTGGGGAGCAAAGTAGTCAACAGCCACATAAGAAGAAAAAACAAATAAAAAATAATACCAATAACCAAATTTGTCCATCATCAATGCTAGATCGTGCAGGTGAGAACATTGACATCCTCTTTGCTTGCTATGACAGTTGATGAGAAATCTTTTATTACCATTTTAGGCTGCAGATAAATTGTTTTTGATGTATTATCATGTTTTCTCTTCTCACTGCCCCACTGTTTGGTTTTGGGTCCTACGAACATAAAGTTGTGGAAGATGCCTCATCCACTACATTCCTTCTTTATGTTCCCTTTTCACTATAGCTCTTTCTAACATATTATGTAGTCTCCCTACATTAGTTTTTCCCTCCAAACTATTTTTGATTATCATGTAGATACATAGTATGAATATCAGCATATGTTCCCCAAAGATAGATTTTCTACAAATTAAAATATTCTATTTAGCACTAAATATGGAAACTAAAAATAGACATCCCACTGTGAAATGAATTACTCATACATTCTGTGTCACATTTTAAACTAGCAACTTTATAACCTTAAAATACAGCTCAATCTTAAAGTATTAATTTTGAAATGATGCATTTGTGCTAATGATTTACCAGGAGAAAAAAATCCTTTAATCTAACCCTTTTGCTTATGAACTTGAAAGTTGAACTCCATAGAAATGACTGACTGCAACAGCAGGACTTTTCACCAGTTGATCAAAATTAACAGTTTCTTTCAATTGTTCTAATTAAGACCAAGGGGAGTTCTGGAATGTACCAACAGTATCTCAAATTGCTCACTTGCTTAAAACTAGTTCCTGGGAAGGAATATCAGCTTTTACCTTTCCCTAGAAATAGTTTAGTCTAACTTTTTACTATTACTATTTATTAAAAGACATTCTATAAATATATCCCATGAGAATTTTTTTTAGTTTTATTTTATTTGATTAGAAAAGATAACAATTAAAGATGAGAAACACAATCATCTTGAGAAGAAATCTGTTAGCAACTGAATGCCCTATCAATGATCTGTAAAATCCATGAAAATTTATAAATATGGGTTAGTGTTTTACACAGTAATAATTTTTCTCTTAATAATTATTTCATATTTGTACTGGAAATACAATTAGAAAAATCAGATAATTCAATCATGGTCATGGTAATAATATAAAAATTAAATGTATTTAAATCCTAAGTAATATCAGTGCTGCTTTATAGTGTATACTGTTTCTCTAACTGAAGGAAAATTTTCTACCCTTCAAAAGCAATTCTTTCCTACTATGTTGTAGTCTCTTGTCATTTGTCATTTAAAGTTCTGATCTAGGGTATTAATAAAATTTCTGTCTTTTAATGTTTTATAATAAAACATTTTAATTTATTTTTAAATTATTTCTTATAATGTTATTTTCCTTTAAGATTCTTGCTTTTGGGGAAGCCGGGATGGCTCAGTGGGTTAAGCGCTCACTTTGCAGCCCCGGGGACTGAGGATCGAATCCTGGCCCCGGCCCGTGCGGAACCATATGCTCAACTGGGAGCTCCTCCAGTTCAGTTCTCTCTCTGTCTCTGTATCTCTCTCTCTCTCTCTCTGTCAAAAATTAATAAAAAAAATAATAAAAATCTAAAAGATTCTTGCTTTGGAGAATTTAAATATATTTTACTATTTAAATAGAACCTCAATGTTAAAGGTTATATTGTGGTGTAGAGCACATAGAAGCAAATGCCAATATTTCCACCATTAGAGTAAAAAGAGGGTGAAGTTTAAAATTCTGACCTGTGTGTAACTCAGTAGCAAGTTATTTAAATGGTACTTACAAAGTGATAAAATAATTAAAAAATTATTTTCAAGGTCACCCTATTGAATTCTGATATTACATAAAGATTCTCTTTATAAGTCAACCAAACACCATCTTGCTTATACAGTATGATTGTGGGTGGTGAAAATATGTTGTCTTGCTTCATCAGCCAGTTTAAGCTATTTCTTCTTTGAATGTGGCAATTCTCAATTTAAAGACCTTTGAAAGGGCACACTCTTTAACCTCATACACAATCCTTAAATAAGTAATTGACTCTTAATTTTCACCGCTGTGTTAAGAAGACACAAGCAATCTCTTGTAATTAGCATTCTTTCCTAGGAAGAGGATGACGGCTGGGTGGCTATTTGGGCTAACAGTCTTCAGAGAGGCAGTCCCTTCCCTAGGGCTGGAAGCAGACTATTTAAATCCTGTGTGAAAGAGTCAACAGGATTAACATGGAGTCAACTTCCTTGGGAAATGGAGCCAAAGAGATTCTAAGGAGACAAAATACTTCAAGGCGATCACACTAGTGGTGAAAATCTCCAGACTTACTGGTCCTGTCACATCTAATTTAACTGATGACATGAACATTAAGCAGGGCCACAAAGACTTTTTTTTTTTTTTATGAGCTTAAACTCTTTTTTTTACATCCTGAAAGCTTAGGATATTTGCATTTTTTTTTTTTTTTTTTTTTACAAACAGAAACTGTAGTGAAATCCATCATAAAACTTGGAAAACATCTTTTGTTTATTTAGTCCTGTGTGCAAGATTAGCACCTTTAAAGAGAAGCACTTTTCCCACCAAATTTAAAACTGTATTCAGGTTATTCTTCTGTTTAAGTTGTAATTCTTACCATGTATCTTTTAAAAGTTGTAATTACACATAAACGTTTTACTTTATAGATAAATATTCTTGAAAGCACCCTATGTTATATAGAACTTTTTATGTAAATTTCTTCAGATTCGAGTAATTTTTCATTATCAAGTCTCATAAATAAGGATTTAAATTATTGAAGTAAAAAATAGAACTTCAAGAGACATTTTAAATATCTATAAAATGATATTTCATAATCAATGTGTTAAATCCAAATATTCTATTAATGAAAAATTTTTATTGAAGATAAAATTTTTAAATATGAAGAGCTATTGGTCTTTGTTTTAGCTGTCTTGTTAGAAAAGCATTTTTATTAACTATTAACTATGTACAAATGATTATAATATAAATATGTAGTGAAGCAATGGTTACTACTCAGATTCTCCCTCTCTAAAGCATGTATAATATAGTTTGCTAATCAGACATAGTCACAAATAGTAGGACCTATTAACTATGGACTATAGGCTATGTCTAGAAATAATCAGCTTCTAGGCTGAAACTTCACCACTAGTATAATCATGTGGATCAGCATTAAATTCATGCTAGGAGACTTGAAGATGTCAAAAATTCAGTCTGGGTCTATGGATAGGAGAAAGCCTGGGAAGAATTTTTATTTTAAGAAAAAATATATAAATAGTTCCTTTGTACCATTATGGCTACTGGTGGTCCACAAGTGAAGATTCAAATAAATTGAGATCTTTATACATTCATTCACTTATTAATTTGTAATTCATTTATTACATAACCATTTAATAACAAACACTTTTGCAGTACATTCAATGTGCTTGGCACTGGTTTAATAAAGTTTACAAGCACCATGTCCTCCCTCTCCTAAGACTGAATCTCCTTGTTCGTGCAATTGTATGGATGTTTTTCCCAAAGTAAGCCAACTCTGTTTTTTACTGTGTTACTGGCCTAAAGTTCATTTAAAAAAAAAAGGTACAGGAGAAGTAATCTGCGTATATAGATTATATAGATACAATCTACCATGAGTGAGTCTGTACCTCTGAGATAAAAAAAATAATAATAATATTAAAATGAAGACCAATGCAGACTTAATAAGGATTCAATAGTAAAGCAAAGTCAGTGCAGTATAGCCTGATGACTGTTATTTAAAGCCTTCTTAACCTAGGCACTTTGGACACATTATGCATCCTGAGAATTAAAGTGTTACTGTGTGGCATATTTTGTATAAATTATCTCATGCAATGCTCATACTTTACGCCTAAACAACCTTGCTAGGGGACACACATAAGTATGTAATACTATTGAGTGAAAGGAGCTGTTTCCTTTTTTGACTGTGAAACAAACATAGAATTGGCACAGCTCCATGTAATTGAGGGCATGATTAGTGTAAATAATATTTTAAGAGTCTGAAACCTAAAGTATGTCTTAAATATACTGAACTGATTTATACCAAGAAGGGAACCTTGAAATTCATACGGGAGGTCTTGCATTATCACAGGTGAGAGATGATCAGATACTAATAAAAAAAGTCATATTCTAAAGACTGAAGACTTCAAATTTCTAGAGGTCATTATCTACTTTCAAATAAGATTAAGAGTCCACTAAAGGTTAAATCTTAACATTCTGACATACCTACAAATAATATCTTGGCTTGGGAGCCTCATTATTCAACTGCTATGACTGAAATATTAATGGGAAATGTTGAAGGTTGCTAAACTGGTGTCTTGTCAGAGAAAACTACAATTAGTAACCTGTTATTTGTTTACCGTTAAAATAATTAAGCTTGGGGAAGCTGGGATGGCTCAGTGGGTTAAGCGCTCACTTTGCAGCGCTGGGGACCAAGGATTGAATCCTGGCCAGTGCGGACCCATATGCTGATGCTGAACTGGGGAGTTCCCCCAGTTCAGTTCTCTCTCTCTCTCTCTCTCTCTCAAAAACAATAAAAAAATGATAATAATTAAGCGTCATCTTTAAAATTATTTACTAAATTTTTCACTTGGTAAAAACAGTATTTTAATACTCAATCCCAAATAACAATTTGATATGTCATGTGAATATGTATGTAATATGAACATGATATGTAATATGAATATTCATATGTAATATGAATACTTTGATATGTAATGCCAAATATCAATTTGTATAGCATTAAAATAACTATGCTACATCTCTAAAATGATTTACCAAATCTTTTCCTTAGTAAAAACCATACTTTGATATGTAATCCCAAATAAATAATAATCTGTTGTTCTGTTTTACTCTTTTTAGGACATACGAACTTAGGTTTAAAGAAATAAAAAGAATCCATCTAGTTTGCCCCTAATGATACCTAATTGGCTATATAAACTTGAACACACAACTTCTTCAGTTGCAAAATAATGTATCAGTTGCCTTTTGTTTTACCTTGGGTTCTAATGTGAGATAATAGATACAAAGGCATTTTGAAAAGAAAAACTTTAAGGCAATATACAGCAAAATTAAATCTACAAGGGAAATTGTCTGAACTGATAAACATGAATATTTAACTTATCTTTTTATCACACAAAAATGCACCACAAGTAGATTATAATTGTCCCCAGGCACTTAATTTAAATAGGTGATATTAACAATACCTCTGACAGCATTGGCTCTGTGTGCTCACAGATCTGTTCAACCTTCAGCTGTGTAGCTCAGCACGGTAGCACAGCTAGCCTCTGTAGGCTCCCTGGACTCCTGCATAGTTGACTTCTAGCTTGGTTTGGTTTAAGAGAGACACAGGTGCAAAACTGGAGATTAGGAAATAGAGAGGAACTAGGAGAGTTCACCTCCCCTTTGGACAGAGATTACAAATACTAACACATCCCCTCCATAACTTCAGCTTCCAGCAATTTCCTATCTAGTTACAATTTCTCCTGGGTGACTTATCTCTGAACTCTTGTAACCTCACCTTCTACCCAACCCTTCAGCCTCGGCATGAGAACAGTTTTTGCTACTCCTAATCTTTGTGTAGCCTCACTTTACTATGGGAGGCTTCCGTCTTTGTCATCACCAAAATAATCAATGCTTGCATTAAATTTTTTCTGTTTGAAACATGCAGAGCTGTGTCAATTTCCCAGGTTGAACCCTGACTTATACAGTAGTTAACACATGTATAATGTTTATAATATGTTTTGCCAGACTCCCTTCAAAATATTTCATATTCACTAAATTGGTTGATCTTCACGACTATATTAGGAAAGTTACTAGTACTGTCTCAATTTATATGTGCACAACCTAAAGGACAGAGAATTTTTAATAACTGACAGTGCTCACATGACTAGAAAGTGGTGGTGGCAGGATTTGAATTCAGTAATTCGCATGCTACCTCTCTCCTAGGGTTTGTCCTCACTACTTCTAAACACATTATCATTCATTCAAGCATTTGATTAAAAATACACCACTGACTGTCCAGAGTTCCATGACATATATTATATAGAACTCAAGCTATGTAAAGAGAAAACATTAAAGAATTCAAGAAGTTTAAGAGGAGGAGGAGCAAGATGGCGGCATGAGAGGAGAACCCAGACATCTACCTGGGAAGGGACTTACGAACAAAAAGGAACCCACAGGGGAAACCCTGAGAAGCACCCTCAACTGAGAGAACCACACAACGCAGAACAACACACAAAGGTTAGAGGAAAAAG
>PVKE010028324.1:0-20984 GCA_004027555.1 Craseonycteris thonglongyai | reverse complement strand
CATTGGGAAACTGTCTGATTGTTACCAACCAATGTCACCCCATTAAATTTAACAATAAAATATAATAATATTAAAAAATAAATAAATTAAACAAATAAATAAATAAATAAATAAATAAGCAAATCATATGGCCAAACCCAAATTTAAGAGGCAAGGGAATCTGCACTGATCCTTTAGGAAGAGGAACTATGAAGTCAGATGGCAAAATGCACAAATACGCCCCACACGTGAATTAGGTGTTTCACCTGTGTATTTCCTTAACACATGGTACTTACTGCTAACCCGACAGCACAACATAGCATAGGAATTTTATAATCTGCTTCCTTCCAAACTGGATGATCTTCTTTGGGGTAAGTAGCCTGCCTTTTTCATCACCACAGTACCTTGAATAAACTCTGGTGTGTAGAGTAATATTTCCTGATATACAGATGGTGGAGAGGGAGGCTGGAAAGAAAGAAACTCGACTCTCTCAAGTACCAGATAGAATTCCTGTTTAACAGCTACCCTAAAGGTATAACATAATTCCATTTGGCAATTTGCTTAGGCCTGGTACCACTTATTATTTTTGTTTGTTTCCTTAAAAATATCTGAAAACAAGTTCTTAATGATACCTGAAATGATCGGAGATGAACAAAATATTCAGTTAATGTTTTCCTTTAATTCCTCCATGAAAATGTGGGATAAGACTCCTTCACTCTGCAGTATTGATAACCCTTGCCAGTGTTATTGGATATGTGGTATGGGAAGGAAAAGTAGCGATAAGAAAATATGTGTATTTTAAAAGGCCACTAATATAATTAAGTGGTATATTCAAAGGTCAAGATTGGTTAAGACTCTAGGACATTTAGGATTAAGAAATGTGGATTTCTTTATAGGTCTATTTGGATAAGCTTCTTAAAATTAAACCTCTTTAAAGCTCCTCCAAGCTTCAGTTGATTCCATGTGAACAGATTTTAATTCTAACGATGGTCCATTCTTTGTATTTGTAAGGCATTTTTATTAATGCAAAGAGTTCCAATTACTTAATAGCAGTAGTGAGTATGTTACCGGCATTGGGTTTCCTAAAACAGAAATTGAGAGGAACCCCAGAAAATTTTTCATACAACTTTGATTAAGCTTATGCGAGCACAGGGAAGCAGCACAGAGGAGGGGGAGATTCTTGGGACTGACTTGGGCTGGCTCTGCTTGGCAGCTCTTGTAAGTGGGAGACAAAGCTGGCTTGTGAGTAAACGTGGACGATTTGAAAGGGACAGGCTTTTTATTTTTAAAGGTGGGCTTCCTTTTTCACTTGCGTTGCCTGGTAACTAGGCTCATACCTACACAGTGGGGCCGAGGTTGGGGACTGCTCAGCTTCACCACCCCAGGAAGACCACAGAGCGGCCATACCTTCCTTGATCCACTGCCCATGTACAATGGTGGTTTCAACATCTGCAAGGAAGAAAAGGAGAAGATAAACAGCTACTCTGTGTAAGGAGTGATAGAGTTCTGCCATTTCTCCTGGCCATCTGGCATCTGTTCAGCCAGGGCCCAAGTCCCTATGCTGTCTCAAGTACCAGAAATTAGTATTATTATACTATTGCTACCCAAGTTCAAACTGCTTCTGGTGTGCCTGGAAAAGTGCTAGGGCATTTACATATATACATATATATATATATTTCAGTTATTTATTTACCTATTTATTTTAAATTGTTACATTTATTGGGATGACATTGGTAGACCAAAATTACATAGGTTCCAGGTGTACAATTCTATATTACATAGTCTATGTGTTGCATTGTATGCTCACCACCCAGAGTCAGTTCTCTTTCCATCACCATGTATTTGATGCCTCTCCCTCCTCCCCCACCCCACCCACTCTCCCATCCACCTCCCCCTTTTTTAATCCTTGAAGTAACCCATTGAGGAAACACCCTTTGTCCATATTTACAGGAAAGGAAACTGAGGCTTAGACAATTTGTGTCATACTGAAACCGACACTGAGAAATACCAGAGCCAGACGACTTTAAATGTGCATCAATATGATTTTAAAGTTTGTAGATTTTCCTTACATCTGGTTGTATTCTGCACTTGAGAGCATTATTACTTATTGTAATGGCCTTTTAGCTAATAGAATATAGCTTTGAAGTTGCAGGTCATACTGAGGTTTCCAACTTGCTTCTGGTCTGACAACTTGGGTTCTGAGCTCACAGGTAGTTAAAATTCAGAGAAAATGGTCATGGGTTCAGTGCCCAGTGTTAGGAGTGAGACACACTAGAAAGGCAAAGTGCACTGTGAATACCAACATTCCCCCAAATCTACAAATCAGACTATGTATACAGACTGTGTCAGGATTTCAGATCACATGTTTTTCATACACTTATTTTTAAAGCTTTGCTTATGTTTATTAGGGAAATACGGGAAAACATAAAGGAATAAAACATCTGGAGAATGATTTTTATGTACTCAGAAATCAAATGAATCATGACTCTTATTCATATCCAATTCCTAAGAGTTCCCAGGTGCCAAAGAGAAAAAAATTTTTTCATTTTTCTCTCATTCTCTGTCCCCTTTTTACCTTCTTTCTTTTTCTTTTTCTTTTTTTCCTTTTTGGGAAAGAAGAGTAATTATTTGATTTTTTAAAGTTCATTTATTAGACAACATTTTAACAACCTTCATGAAGTTTTAAATAAATGCTGAAAATATTAATGCATCATCTCTTTTTTCCATTCCCAACACCTATTAAAGGTGAGAAGAAAATGAAATGACACAGGTAAAAATAAACACCAAATAATTATCTCTGTAATGAATTGTTAAAGTGCACAATAAGGGCAGTGCAAGTCAATGAGTATATCTTATCAACACATTAAAAAGGCATTTAAAAGTAAACTATGATCTTTAGCCACTGTTGCTTCAGAATTTCAAATAGCAAGATCAAAAACCTAGGGCAGGGAATGTCACTAAATTGGACTAAAGAGAAAGATTGGCACTAACTACATTCTTGTTTGTTTTTTTAATTTGAGTCAGGGCTAACTCTGGTAAACATTTAATTTGTGTAAATATACACATTGGATTCAAAACAAGATTAATTAACATGCAATCAATGGTATCACAAATGCTTTAGCCCATGCATAAAATCAGGAATCGGCACATAAAATGCACCCTGGAAAGGATCCAGATGGGAAACTGAGTGGCAGAGTAGGGACTTGACAAAGGTCACTTTGCTACAGAGTCCTCATTAGACACCCTAAAGTCAAAGACCAAATCTAAGAAGCAGCAAATAAGCACACGCTATTTTGTGTTGCTTTAATCATAAATACAACTCTCAGTGGCCCATTACTAAGCCAAAGCATTTGTATTTTTACAAAGAGACAGTGAGTTTGAGGCAAAGATAGGATTCCAGCAATGTCTGTCTGCCTGAGACGTCCATACCTATTCAACATCATCATTGCTTTGCAACTTTATTCTCATCTTCCATTGTACTTGCAACTCCACATAAGTGGATACTTTCTGCAAAAGTGATGGTTGAAGTCTTAATACCTTTATCCAGATCCTGTGGCAGCTAATGCACAGAATGAAATTTGTACTCTTAAGTATGTACAAATCGCCCGGTGTGCTTCCTATAGTTGCTGACCTTCTGCCACCTATAAAAAAGGAGTATAGTCAGCAGCATATTTCTTGACTATGAGATGAGAAAACAGAAAAATCCTAAGATACAGAAAAGAAACTTAAATGGGAGTGTTAAAGAAATGATGAATACTGTACTTGAATGTATGACATGACCCCTGTATGCCTCACTCACCTGAAATTCAGTGAGTACCTTCTGCCTTCACGAGTACAAAATAAAGATGTGTCAGGAATTTCCCCAAATATGAAAATACTCACTAGGAGATTCATCTGTACCCACAGCTCTGGGTAGAAAGTGATATTAGCCCTGGTCAATCAATGAGGAAAATGAGGATGAGAGCTGTTACTTAAATTGCCAAGGCCACAGAGCTAATATGATAGAAAATGGGGATTCTAGAAATTAAAGTATTTGCTCTCAGCAATACAAACTTCTTTTCAACCAACCACTTCTGTTGCCTACTTACAAGTTTCTTTTGTTCATATGCTGTATTCAGATATGAAAATTGACATTCAGTATAGCCACACCAAACTTAGAAAATAGATTCTTATACCCAAATGAAAATTGCAGAAACAAAATGGATGTTAAAACAATCATATTCTTTAGTATGTCTTTCTTTAATCTCCAGATTGGATTAAGTACCTCTCCTTCATTATTCCTTCATTTCAATACTGACCACTTTACACTGAGATTACCTGTTATTTGGCCTTTCTCACATTATCAAACTGTAGGAAGCCAGAAACCACCAAATTTAGGAGCTTAACTCACCTAAAATGATTTCCAGTATATGGACATCATTGTTAATGCTTGTTGACTGGACTAGTTGAATTACCACCATTGGGGTCTGCAGTTTTGCCAGCATTTTAGGAATTCTCAACATTTTTTGTCCATGGCAAGCTGGAGAACCTGAGACACATCATTCATCTAGCAGCGTGGTGACCATCTATCCAGTAGTAACAGTAGCCATCAAAAACAAAACAAAACTCTCTTTTCTATGGTTATCTTCTCAACCCCCCCCCCCCCAAAAAAAAAGAATTAGAAGGCAAGAGAAATTAGGGAACAGAAGTTGTCATGCATGCATACTCGGGCCCCCTTTATCACACACAAAAGGGTCTTTCTGCACTACTCGGACAGTGGAGAATGGGTTCCCTGTGCCTCTGGTCATCAAAGCATATCTCACATAATCTCTGCAAAGGCTCTTCAAAAACTGAAGAAGATACAAAGCCTTGGGCTCCCCATCACATCACAGACAGATGTGAAATAAAACTACCAGGCTCCTGAAATAAGTTCATCAGCTCAGAAAGGAACAAACGAGACTTGACAACATTCTTGTCAAGAGAATTGATAGGAAAGGCCAGGGCTTTGCCACATGAGTACACACAGATTGTTGCTCAGGGCTTAGAGGATGGGAGCAAGTGCGGGCTCTTTGCTGGGAAAGTTAGCCGTGAACGTTCAGACAAAGAACAGGGTGATCAGAAGAGAAAAGTTGTGCGCTCTTGGATGCCATTGTACCTGAGAACAAACTAAGTTTTTCTCTCTGATATTTTTTGGAAGCTGATCTTTAAAAAAAAAAAAAAGAAAGAAAGAAATGGAAATGGAAAAACCTGTACTTTTTTTTTCTCTTTCATTTGTGATAATGTTTCAATGCCAAAGAGAAAATGTGAGGAAAATGCCAAAGAAAAGAACTGTGGCATCTATAGTATTCACTGTGTTTATACAGAGATTACACTTCTGGTTGTTAACAGCCACCAGAAGGTAAGCAAGGGCTATGTCTATGCATTTAAAATGAAACCAAGCACAGTTCCCAATTTCTCCTAGAGCAAAATGATGTAGGGGCTGAATATAGTTGTTGTTTTTTTTTTCATATAATGAAAACTTTACAAGTTGTTACTCTCTAACTCAGTCCCTTCATTTTTTTTTCTCTTTCCTTTCTAAAATGTCGTCATGACAAAAAAAGCCACACCCAAGAAGTTTGGGTATTTTCTGAAAGATTTCAACCCGAAACTGTGGTGCAATTAGAATCTTGGAAACAATTGGAAGAAACATATTTTTGCTCTTGTCTTTATCTGCTCTTATTACCGTCACAACTTATGTCCTACCTCTACCCTCATCCCACCCCACACATGTGTACGTATTGGAACATACATACACACACATTATTTCAGGCTTGAGTATAAATTTATGGTGGATGCACTCAGAGCAAAACGTAATGTTTTCCATTTCTGAGGGCTGCAAATAAATTGAGAAACACAGAGGAACTACAGAGATGAATAAATTATACCAAATGACTCCATTTACAATATCCTCAATATTATTGCATTAAGAAATGCAGCAATGGTATTGGTTAAATGAATTGTGGCTCAGTCATGCAATGGTCTGCTATTGAGGATGTAATAATGATGTCTTAGAAGAACATATAATGACTTTCAAATATGTCCGTGATATATTGTTAGCTGAATAAAGCAGACCTATAGTTTATTTCCAATATTGAAACTGCAAATAGGATTATTTTATACTAGTTTCATCTGCATCTATTAACAATACTACCTACCAACAAAAATGTCTAACCAAAACACTAGAAAATATGTGTTTTGAAAAAAAAATGAAAGCGAAGTATAGTCACAAAAAATTGAAGTGGTTTCTCTTCGGTTGGTAGAATTTTCTTTTCTTTCTTTTTTTTTTTTTTGCTTATCTGGTAAACTGAGAAATAACAAATTGCTAACAGATGACAAACAGTAAGATTCTCTATCTTTTGCCAGAATCAGTGAGTTTGAAGATTTTTGAAAAATATCCTCACAACAAATAAGCTACCATTGGGTATTTTCTAATTGAGCTATCTTTCCATTACTCAATGAAATTGTCTTATCTATGCCTTAAATAGTAAAGTGATAAAATACATAACCTAACCAAAGTTCAATTAATAACCATCAACACAATTGTTTAAATAGTTAAAAATACAGAGCTCTATAATATGGAAGAGTGAGAAAATGGAAAAATATGAGGCAAATAAATATCAGTAAAATATTCATCCCCCTACAACCTATTCTCCATGTTTCTGCCTCTCTGTATACTTTTGATAAAATCATTTCAAAATTATATAAATGCAACATGTAAAGGTAAATAATTTATGGCATATAATGTTTCTACTTTCATCTTTTCCCATAGACAAGCTGAATTCTCATCTCTGCTTTTTCCATGAATACCATTGTTCATACTAGAATAACTAAAAATGATCAATATAGCTGGCTGGGAATATTATTGGATATTAAGAGCTCTAATTATGTTTTTCCTTTAATAAAGTTGAGTTTGGATTTTAGTTAGTGCTCGTGTTTGTTTAGTGTTCAGTGGGCTCCAAAAGCCAACTACATAATTATGTTAAACCATCAAAACAACAAAAGTAATCAAAGCTGTCCATAGTGAGACTTTACTCATACATATATATATGTATATGTGTATATATATATATATATACACACATATATATACATATATATGTATAATATTCATAATACTTCTGAGTTATTTTTAATCTCTATAGTAAAGAGTAAAAAATAAATAAAACCTGAAGCTCAGATTCATCCCAGTTTATCCAAGCTCAACCAGCAGCCTAGTAGTGGAACTAAAATCCAACTCGAAACCCTGCCCTAAATGTTGATTTTATACCTAACTCTGGCCAGAAAACAGACCTTATCAGTCACTACAGTGTCCTTTGAATTTAATAATTCTCCTTGGTTGTGAAGATGAAATTACACAGAAAATGTGATTGAATGTAATTCAAATTCCAATAAACAGGCCTAAAACTACAACTAAACCTGAGGTCACAGTGGTCATCGACCTAATTTTGCTGGTCCCTCGTAACTAGGTTCAAAGCAAGGACAACAATCCTGCCTTGGAAATGGAGTACATGCCACAAGTGGATACTAAATGAAGGCAATATAATTAGCTTCTTAAATTTTACATTTGGGGGATGTCAGGACAGCTCAGCAGGTTGAACACTTGCCGTGTAACTGTGAGGTCTGGGGATTGACTCCCAGCCCTGGCCCATGGAAACCCATGTGTTGAGCTGTGGCACAACTAGTAAGTGCTGGGATGGTGACAAAGGTTCTCGCCTCCCGTGAGGGAGGCCCCCAGTTTGGTTCTTCTCCCGCACTGCCCCACACCGATGTGTATGGAATGAAACTATGTCTTAACTAATGGTGTACAACTATGGAGACTGCTCTGGGCTCTCCCTCTTCTCTCTCTCTCTCTCTCTCTCTCTCTCTCTCTCTCTCTCTCTCTCTCGATCTCTCTTTCTCTCTGTCTCTTATCAAACAATAAAATAAATCTTAAAAGTATAAATTGTACATTTTTGTGAGCATTTGCATTTAGGGTAGATGAGATAGAGATACAGATGTTTATGCTTTGGGATGAAAGGGAGGAGAAAAAAGAAGAGATTAGTCTGGAAAATAAAATAAAATAGGGAGGTTCATATATTATCGTTTCTCTCTGCTTACAGCATCCAGTTCATTAATTTAAAGTTTCTGAGATGTCATTGTTTTAAGAAATTCAGATTGTCAAAAGTGCAAAATAAATCAAAGCTGATGTAACAAAACAAGTCAAAAAATGAGAAAAAAAAAAAGACATCTTTCAAGATCAGTCGTTCCACTGAGTATAGAACAAGCTGGCAGTCTGCAGAACATCATACATTAACCCAAATAAGCATGAAAAAAAAAAAAATGACAGTCAATGCATGTCAGAATTAGGAGGCAAAAGAACCAGCCCTCTCTGGGAACTGAAGTGTTGTGATATCTTTGACGGTAGGAATTTCTTAACCACATTCAAAGGTCTGATTTTATTCTATCTACTATAGTACACATTTTATGTCTCTCTCTCTCAGAATAGAATCCATAGCTATTACCAAAGAAAGAAATAGGGAGGGAGGGAGGGAGGGAGGGAGGGAGGGAGGGAGGGAGGGAAGAGAGAAAGAAAGAGACTTAGAAAGCCTGAAAGTATAAATCACTTTCGTCCATTTATGGATATTTCACAGACTGATTCAACAGTGGGTGTTATAGATGGGGGGGGGTGAATGTTTAAAAACTAGATAAAACTTAAGGAAAATGACCATAGAGTGCCAAAGCATGAATAAAAAATTTCAAACTCACATATAAAGCATAGAAACTTTAAGACTATTAATGACAAAATTTAGAAATTTCTTAATAATTTCAAGAATGAAAGAGCAAAGCACATACAAAGGAATCAGAACACTGGATGCAAGAAGACAATGGAGTAATGTTTTCAGAATATAAAGAATTTGAACTAAGAATTTTATATCTGTCCAAACTGTCATTTAAATGCAGGGAATGATAAAAAAAAAAAATTTATCAGACACACAATCCCCAACATTTTACTACATAAATACCCATTGTAAAACATAAAGTATTAGGTAAAGTATTTAAGAAAGAGAAAAATAAATGCAAAAGTTGTAGGAGAAATATGAAGCAAAAATGACTAAACATGAAGGTAATATTTGTGGTCTTTTAAAAGTAACCAAAGGAAAGAAAAAAATAGAAAATATAGTGTAAAAACCTCAAATTAAAGAATAATTATCAGTACAATGGGATAAGAAAGAAGACAAAGTAATATAAAAGCTTTCTAAAAATAGGAAGCTTTAGGAGTATATAAATGCATACATATTTTAGTTTCTGAAAAATATCACATATCAACATACTTAAGTTTGCTTCTCTTTGCTAACAGGTTTTTAAGGGAAGCGTCTCTGAATGTTAAAATTTTTCAGCATCTGTGTACATAATCATTTTTTTACACCATTAATCTATTGAGTATATTAACAGGTTGCTGAATGCTGACTGTTACTTGTATTCCTGTGATAAACACTAAATGTTCAAGATAGAATTATTTGTAATGTACTGTTACATTTGATTTGTCAATGTTGCATTTAAAATTTCTCATATGCGTGAGACTAGCCTACAATAATGTTTTCCCTTTGTGAATTTGTCTTAGTTACTTGAAAGTGTCCTCTTACCAGTTTGTAATTAAGATGCTGATAGTGCTCTCTTAGAATGCCTTGGGAGACCCCTCACTTTTTCTGTTCTGAAATGGCTCTGGAGCATTTCGCTCCAGAAACACTCCTTTGTTGAAGGGTTGTTACACCTTTCACATTGACTGCCTTTGGTTACAGGAAGGGGGTGTCTTATATGAAGTGTTATTTCATATGTATGTTTGCTTCTGGACTCTACATTTTTCTATAGGTCTATTTGTATATTCGTGTCTGTTTTAGTTTTACATCATCTAACAGAAGCCATACATTGACTGCAATGCCCGTTTTCTCAATGGCTCTGAGAACAGTGTCTATACGAGAGCCCGTGTATCAGGCCCAGAACTGAAGCAGGCAGAGCTAAAATTTAATTACCTTCTGAGCTCATGAAAGAATCGAGGCAAGCACAGGCTTGTAAGGAGAAATCCTATACAAAAGGAAGTAGCAAACTTTCCATTCTATGGAAGAATACAAACACTAGTCGAGGAATAAATTACTCTGCTTCATGTTCTATAAAATGTAAAATAACCAAATAATCACTTCTACGTCATAATTCAAGGTACGTAGATGCCCAGGTACATATTTTGTCTCTTGGAAAAAAAGCAATATCCAAAGGGCTATTCGTTGTTACTTTTATTTACACCTTTTTCAAAATAAATCTCAGAAATCAACACCATAAGCTTCAGTCTCTTACGCCCTCTGCACATAGCCTGACAGCTCTTCATCTTCTGAGTTTGCTGTCTCAACACTTCAAAACGATAGTTAAATAGAGCCACCCGTGACACTGTGTGACAAGCCCATCCTTCACCCAAAACATAGGCAAGGGAAGGAAGTACCATTGTGACCAGGAACTTATGCATATCAGTCTGGACATACACCAGAAACAAATGTCCTTCTCACATGCTGGTTTTAAGAGAACAAGTATCTATTTAAAATCAAAGAAAACCAAAAAATGAAGCAAGCACCCAAATGAGCTCAGCAAAAAGCTATTTGGGGATAGTCTGTTCAGTTTAGGCTGGCGTTTTCTTCAGCCTGGGTTTCCCAGATGGCCAATTCCCTCACGCTCCTATTGTAATGATAGTGCTAGGTTCAAACCCAATTTTGAAAGAACCCACTAATATAAGATGAACAGACACCCCCATGGAAGGTCATGAAAACGTGAAAATTTTAAATGTAAGTGTCATGAATCGGTTTAGAGAGCATATGTCACTCAAACAATGAGGAGGAGATGATTGAAAAACTACTTAGAATAAAGTTGAATTTCTACATTATAAAATATGAAAAAATTCTACATGGGTAGTAAAGAAACCTAATTGTGAAACATATAAAGTACTAAAATGTAGATTAGTCTTATGATTCTGAAGTGAAGAAGACCTGTCTGAGCATGACACCAAATATTGACTGACAAAAAATTGGTAGGTTTGACTGCACAAAAGATTACAATATTCTCTAGGACAAAAGTCGCTATTATAAATAAGTAAATCTGGTTAGAAAGTTAGCTAGTTAACTATTCAGTTAGAAATAACTTTGTGCCAAATGGTATTTGAGGTGACTCTGAAATATCTAATAGCTATTAGTATTTCACTATTTTAGAAAATATGGGGAAAGCAGGGATGGCTCAGCGGGTTAAGCCTTCACTTTGCAGCCCTGGGGACTGAGGATCAATTCCCCAAAATTAAAGAGAATTCAGTCGTCTGTGTGTGAGATCTGCATAAAACTAGTAATGACATTTTTCAAATGCAACATGGTCCAAATGTTATAAAAACTGATCGTAAGGCTGTGTTAGTAAAATATTCAACTTGATGTGAGTGAAATAACATGTTTTTTCCCACATAAAAAGATAGTTATATTTCTTTCAATACATGAGGAAGTATATGCAGTTTCTGATTTTGAATAGTAAAATGTATATTTCTTATAAAATTACTGCTATCTTCTCCACTTCCATCATGAATTTATAGGCACATACACATGGAAATTTTATAAATTGAATTAATCTGTATTGGCATTTTTTAGAAACGACTTCCACAAATTTTCTACTATTAATTTCCTAGTGTTATCAACAAATTAGCTGAAGCTTTTATTTTTCTATTAAGAATAAAATAATTCATTCTAACATGTACTGTCCTATCTTAGAGACATCAGCCTTGATTGATTTAAAAACCTAACCAGCTGAAAACTCAAAAACTGAATCAGAACACAGAGCCATGTTTATGGTAGCTATTGCGAAGCTGTCTTGCTGACATCTCATAATTTCTTATTCATAATCTCTGGGAACCTGGCATCAGGGGTTCCCACCCTTCACAGCTGTTGCCACCCTTCACAGGGAGCAGGCTGGGAAAACAACATCAGTGCATTGTGACAGTAGTGTCACGTCACAGGTGTGAGCAGTCCTGGTTCCACCAGTGACTACAAGTGATTTAGAACTAGTCCTTTCACAGTCTGAGCTGTGATTCCATGAAATAGTGCTAATGCTGCACAGACTCAGGAATTAATCAAGCAAAAGACAAGAGAAGTTAACAATATTAACTGCTCCAAGAGTTCTGAAAAGTGAACAGACTATGGTTTCTCGTGTTTTCAAGGTAAGCTCTTTCTCAGGTAATAGATGCAGCTGGCTATTTTCCGACCTATGAGCAGCTCTTGAAATGGCTTGCCAGTATTTTTTAGGACGGGGAGAGGTGAGGTGTCATTGTCTCCCAGTTTCAAGGAGTTGAAAATCTTTCCAGAAGTTACTTTCACACGGCTTTTCTTATCTTGACCCAGTTTCACTGTTGCATTTTCATTTTCTTTCCCTTGTTTTGGAAAAATCACTTTCACTTCAATCTTTTTTTCCTTCTAACTCTTCTTAGTGGAAAATAATCTCCTAAAACCAAGCTTGTCCAACATGGAGCCTGTCGGCCCGAGGTGAGCCAGGACAGCTATGAATGTGGTCCAACATAAATTTGTAAACTTAAAACATTATGAGATCGTTTTGTGATTTTTTTTTTTTTTTTTTTAGCTCATTGGCTGTCATGAGTGTTAGTGTATTTTATGTGTGGCTCAGGACAACTTTTTTTTTTTCTCCCAATGTGGCCCAGGGGAGTCAAAAGTTTGGACACCCCTGTCCTAAACCACTCGTCTCTCAAGCATAATCTTGTGCCCACGCTCCCACCCCCCACCTTTCTCTGCGTGGTGAGGGGCTGAAGCTCCAATTCTAACCCATCTGGAATAACCAAAAATGTGGGGGAGTGTGGGAGAGAGTGAATCATTTCGTGATGGTCCCTACTTCACAGACTAACGGGGAGTTTCCTGTTATTCTATTCCATAAGCAACTTCTCCTGTTCCTTCTCCTGCACCCCAGGAAAACAAACAAAGACCAACCCACCTGTGTGAAGTAGTCAGTTTTCAGAGCTTGAAGAATTATTAGTGACTGAAATGCCAAAGCCAACCATCCTATTTTCTGTTCTTCACTCACTGAGATTCCGTGGGCAATATGGTGTTTCCCAGTATGTGCTTCAGAAAATAGGTAATTTCCGCACATTTTATACCATCAATTAGTTTCTATTTCAAAGTGGATTTTCCTACCCTCAAAAAAGTCAGTGCCCATTTTACATAGACATCTTTATATGTGTCCTTCCTCTTCAGCTGGGACGTCTTTTCTTGATAGCAAGTATCTGCCAACTTGGAAAGCGAAAGTACCCAAAACTGGCAGAGATACGTTATTGTCATCTCTCTGTTTCATTTTCCCAGAACCCAGCATAGAGGGAGAAAAAAAAAAAAATCAAAGCCTATTTTCGCAGGCAGCTGACACTAGCTCAGTGGCTGAGATTAGCTCGTGAGGGTGGAAGAAACGTGTACCAGTTCCCTTTCATCTGTGTATCCTTTTTCTCCTCTTCCATCTGCAACTCAATGGATAGAAGACTTGATGGGCTGGAGAAATCTGTTCACTCTGGTAAACTGTATGGAGGTGTCGAGGCTAAGAATAGTCGCGGGCTGACATTAAATAGTAGGGACACATGCTGAGCTAGCTCACCCAGAGCTGGTGTCTGCAGCAGCTCACTAAATTCCAATTGAGATGGGAGACCTTTCTTAGAATATTCTTAGGTCTGATCACTCACAGGCATTACCATTTAGAGAGGCCGTGTGGCCCATGGTGAGGCATAAACTCGCATGGACAAGATAGATTCGGCTGCTCTTCAAAACTGTCCTGAAGCCAGAATACAGAGGAGAAAACTCTCACCATCACCTCCGCTCTGTCATTCAGGAGGAGGCTTCCCTGGACTCAGAGACAGAACTCATAGTGGGCAAGCAGGTGAAACACTGAAGCTGATCAAGAAGAAAGGATAATGCTTCCTGAAGCTGTGGAGCACTCCTGTCCTTTGAAGTCATCCAGTTTGTGGATTTAGCTGATTCATGTCTTGTCAACAACCATATTCAGCCGAGGTTAAATAAATCAATCTATGTCTCTATAAATGTCACAATTATGCAAAAATACCCATT
This sequence comes from Craseonycteris thonglongyai, assembly GCA_004027555.1. Lineage (NCBI taxonomy): Eukaryota > Metazoa > Chordata > Mammalia > Chiroptera > Craseonycteridae > Craseonycteris > Craseonycteris thonglongyai. The sequence goes on along the minus strand of PVKE010028324.1, from coordinate 6,876 downwards.
TCCTCTGGAAGCCATGTATCCCTGCCAGTGTTTGCTCCTTAAATCACTTGCGCGTGTTTCGATTTAGATGCCTGAGTGTTACTGGTAGATTTAGCAAAGAGCAGGCCATTATTTAGATCAGATTTGGGAAACAATTTGTCTGTGGATATAACTGTTCTTCCACTCCAGAGAGTTCCCTGAGTTCTCTATTAAAAACAGACCTTTCACATGCCTTCTGATTTTTACCAATCTACTCTTTAAGTCTGTTTTCTTTCACAAACTATCCAACAAGTTTGTTCAAAGAGATGTGCTAATTCACAGACTCACAGGGCTCGGAGCCTTGGGCTTGGGCGCTCAAGCGGCATTCAAGTACAAGACTCTGCCTCCGGGCAGGAGCCTGCCCAAAGCCAGCAAGACAGCTGGAAGTGTAACCCGTCGTCCAGAGCTGGAGCAAAGAAATTTTCCCTGAGTCCAATATTTAGACACCCATGTGGCCTTTCTGTATGCCTAAAAGGGACCCTCCCATATTGTTATCTAAAACTATGTTATCACTTTGTTCGCCAGTGTTGGAACACATGTGCTAATGAACCTCTGAGAGTCATGCTATTTCACAGATATTAGGCCAAATAACCTCCACTCCTTTTTCCTTTCCCTCATAGCTCCGTATATTCATATTTTAGTCAATATTACTGCATTGTGTCTTTGCATTGCTATGGCAAATGTTAGAAAGAAAAATACATTTTTCTAAGCAAATAAACTACATTCTGAGTTCATCTATTCACTCAACAAACATTCCTTGAAAGTCCCTATGACTTTGAACTTGTCCTAGGGATTGGTATTACACAGGCAAACAAAAATGATCAAATCCTTGTCCTTTGAAATGTAGAGTCAACCGCATGAGGGGAGATGGGCAATCAAAATTACACAAGTCAAAGTGAAAAATATATAGGTATAAATTATAGCTTTTTTTTTTAGGATCTTTTTAAAATTATCATTATTTTACATTTGATGCCCCATCCCCATACCCCCTAGCCCCCCCCCCCCCCCCACCACCCCCAGGCAACCACCAAACCATTTCTGCAGTGGGGCCGGGGGTGCGGGTTTTGGGGGGAATAGTCTGTGGTACTCAGGCCTTAACCTGTGGGAGCAGACACTCTCTCCAGGTAGATCATGTCAGAACTGAGGACATCCCACTTGTGTCACAATTGTTTGGTGTGTGGGGAATAAAAACCCCACATTTGGTGACCAGAAGTGTCAGGAGTAACGTGCTCTATGTGAGTGGTGAAGAAGGCACTCAAGAGGAGAAAAACTTCCTACTCAGTACCCTTTCTCTATGTATGATGGAAACTACCCCTTATTGAGGAGATAAGATACATACTCAGCTAAAAAGAAATCTTAACCGAAGTGCAATTGAGCCACCCAAAGTTGCATGTAAAGTTAAAGGCAGGACACAGAACAAACACAGGTATTTTGCTTCCAACCCTGTTTTCTCTCCTACTATACATGTACATAATAAGAGCCATTTGACTCTGGTTGTGGAGACAGGAGACCTTGAGAATCAAATTAACCTTATTTTCTCAAAGCTGGCAATAGCCTCTCTGTTCTTTGCCTCAGTTCAGTCCTGAAAGAAGCCTAGAAAACAGATCTGTTTCTAAAATGGGTTAATTTGTGAAATTTATATCATACAAAAAAATCATTTGAAGTATGAAGTGACTGTTTCTTCTACCCCCACTTCTTACACTTTCTTCCTAAGATAAATACACATATTATGCAACTTCCCTAAATTATCGTATGTGTAAAATTGCTCTACTGTTGTGCGGACAGCATCCAGGGAGGTACATTAATAAGGAGGTCATTTTGAAATTTCAGTAGCTAATCCCCTTGGATGGGTTCCGAGAAATACCTGCCTTGTGATGAATTTTTCTCTGTCATGAATAGAATCCCAGAATATAGCAGGCTTGGGTCTACTCCATCCCTACTTCAAGATAAGGACACAGATGAATTGAGATTGAACTTTGATATGATAACTAGGACCAAAAATATCTTACCCAAGCTGGGAGAAAACAAAAAATAAATTGAGGGAAACAGAGTTTCTTCTAGGGAACAGATGTTATGACAGTCATCTATAATAATTTATAGTAGTTAATAACTCCAAGTATTTCATCACACATTATATTTGGTCTTGACGATAACCTAGTGAGGTAAGCAGTGAAGATATTGTGATTGTTTGAACTATAGATAAGAAACTGAAGCTAAAAGAGATTGAGTGATCCACCAAGAAGCAGACCCAAGATAGGATGAGAACTTCAAGAGATTTATTAGCAGAAGGGCCAAGAAAAGTGAGGAGAGCCTTCATACTGCAATGTACATCTGACACTTATGGAAAGAAAACGAAGGGGAAAGAATTGAATGGAACAACTCTTGGACTAGTCCAACCACTGAGCTGGTATCGCCAGTTGTCATATAAAATCCACTTTTCATTGCACATCACAATATGATTGAGAAATGGTTTGTTGTTGTGTAGAATAAGAGAAGAGACATAAATATGACAATTATTTGGATTTTCAGTCTGCCCCATGAGACACCCACTTACTGAGCTTTTTCAGCTTTCCAATCTTCTTCTAACATACAGTGATCTACATTGAGTTCTTGGGTAGCTTCTTGTGTAGCTCTGAGGGTCAGATTTCATAATTGGTCATTGTCAGCTTTTGATGACCAGCCACTATGTTCATCATCAAGGCTCTTGCCTCCTTTGCAAAATCTCTTGAACCACCACTGCCCTGTACATTTATTAGCAGCTCCTGGGCTAAATGTGTTGTTGATGTTGCAAGTTGTCTCTGCTGTCTTATGATCCATTTTGAACTGGAATAAGAAAATCACTCAATTTTGCTTTTTGGCTAACATCATTTCCATAGTTCAAAATAAATATAAAATAAACAGCAAGTAATAAGTCATTAGCAAAAAAAAACCAAAAAAACCCAAACAAACATAAAGCAAGAAATGTGCATTAAAATTATGTATAACATTTATTTAAAAATGTATTCCAATATCAAATGATAAATTTTAACAATGCAAACACCACAGTTACATTTGCACCAACCTAATAACATGGAAAAACATTTCTCCTCATTCCCCACCTATCACACTTATAAAATGGCCTGGGAGGAATTCTTCTTGGTCTTTTTGGATCATAAGAATCCTATTGAATTATCTCTTTGCTTGGACCATGTTTTTGGAGATTCCAAAAGAAATCAGATAATTTTTTTAATCCAATGGAATAAAAATTTTTATCAAGTGTAATGTTTGCTTTTCCTCCCATGTTACAATATTCGTGTCACTGTGCTTATTTTTGTGCCTAAAATACTCTGCTCGGTACCTCTACCATTGAAATCAGTCCTTAAGTTTCAGCTTAAATTTACCTTCTTCTTTTCCATGAAGCTTCTGCACCATTCCTCAGACTGCCCTTCTTTATAGTTGTGTGGGTGACTCCTGTTCTGTAAAACACCCCACTTCTTTGCACAGTACCTCCCTTCTACCCGTCATCATGCCACTGTGATCTTTCTCAATTGTCTGCCTTCAATAACAGCTGAAGAATTCCTTGAGGTCTGAAACTTGCTTTTGCTCAGTTTTGTGTTTTTGGTGCCTGACCCTTAGCAAATGTTTGCAAAATGAAGGCAAGACTACATGGTAGAAAGCAAGCAGCATGGAGAAATTAAGTATAGATCTTTAGGGTCCTAATAAAGTGATGTCCATTTATACTGGATCTAATTTCTTTTCTACAAGTGTAACCATACGACTTTTGCAAAGAAAAATTGATGTTAAACTTTGTTCAGTTTTGTTACTATAACCATCAAAACCAAACCATAGAAAGACACCATAATTACATTACATTCCAATAGTAATTGTTCAAAATAATACATAGATGATAGAATAATAGGTAGCCAGATGGATAAAGCAGACCTAGACAGACTTTTTCAGGGCAAGGGCTACTTCTCATTTTCTGTAAGTGTTGCAATTCACTAGCTATTTATTTTATTATTCAGGCAATCACCCCAAAATTTCTTGGTGGTCCACATTAGAACATGATTAACATATTGCCCAGCCCTGGATAAAGTATGTAAAAAGTAAAGTAAGGAAGTAAATATTTTAACTTATTTCTAACACCCCCAAAATAAAAAATTTGAATAAATATTGACGCATATACCATGTGAATAGAAACAACAGAAATGACATACTACACATGACTTTAATATTAAATAACTTTTCCTCTTTGCACTAACATTGAACTTGTATTGTCTTAATATGTCCAAATATAGTATACTATTAAAATTTCATCTGTGGAACAAAATTTACTAACTGCATTATAAGTCTTCTGTAAATTGTAACCCAGTGGTTTTAATTTTGTAGAGCCTGCGATAGAATGATATAAATAATCTTCTTTCATTTTGCTTAGTATTACATAGTTTATGCATCAGTATCTCTTTTTAGAGTATGAACTTCTTGATCTTAACCCTCTTTATAAAGTGTCCAAAGGGTAGCCCAATATCTTGCACATAACAGACACTAATACCTGTTAATTAAATTTAATTATAACAAAAATAAAATTGAAAAAGAAAATAAATGTCTTGAAAATATGGAAAAAATCGATTTGTGGGTTCTTTTCTGCCAAATATAAAATAACCATTACGTCTCCATATGGCCATACAATAGTTTTATCATTTCTGTCCACCACCAAAAGATTCATTTATCAAGCACTAAGCTTGTCTGAGTAGTATTATGTTATAAATCTAGAGACATAGTATAGAAAATTGCTGTTTCCTGCATTCCAATAATATCCTTGCAGAATAACAAAGCAAACTGGTCATCAGGAAAAATCAAATCACAAATCTTCCTGGGAATAAAAAGAAGGAAAATGCTATGCATTAATTCTTCAGAAAACATGACTCAGTTAAAAGTTAAAAGTTTATGTATCCCAAATGTGTTTGTATGGAAAACAGATTGTTATATGTGAGAAACAGATTGTTTGTTAGTTTGTAGAAAAACAACACAGAGTTGGATAAGGCAAATTTATCCACCATTATTTACCTTTATGACCTTGCACATACCCACTTGATCTGTCAGGTTCAATTTCCTTTTCCATGGATATCTAGCTCATGGAGTGTTTGTATGGAATAAATGAGATAATGCATATTAAACTGTTATCTCTAAACTAGGATACTCAAGCTATTATTATACCATGTTTATAATCCCACATAAACACATAGACCCACAATATTCATAGAGAATTAAAATATATCCATTGCATGAACATATGTGCATTCCACAAGTAGCTTTGTGTCCTAACAGATTGCTGTCACATTGCATTTGTATCTGTAAGCATTAGTGCCATTTTCTCATGCCTGTTAAGCAATCTTCTGTTATTACTTTGCAACACATCATTTATGTCTCTCTCTTTACTAACATAAGACCATTATCTTGCCATTCAGCAGTGACAGATGTTTCAGCCAAGATTTCAAATGACATCTTCTTGATATAAGGGGGATAAAAACCAACAACTTTTTTTTTTTTTTAACAGATACATACTACATTGTTATATGTGCCTTGAATTCAGTTCCTGAGAAAAAGTCACAAAACATATTCGGTAGCACAAACCTTCAGGGAGAGATTCATTATATCCTTTTAAAGGCTAGAGAACAAAGGAGGTTTTTTTCTTCACCAGTTACTTGGAAATTTTAACACTAGACACTATTCTACATGGAGAATTCAAAAGGGTGGTATTTTGGCACAGGGAAAAGAGTAGGGGAGAGGAGTGAAAATGGATTAATTTAGTAACACAAAATACATTTCCTGCAGTGATCGATATAGTGGTCTTATTTTCAGTCCCAAGTCAGGATTTGTTATCTAAGTGACTTTTTCTCTAATTTGTAAATTTATATATGAAATTTTATTATCAAATATAATTAACTTGTATCAAATATTTACTATGTAATAACCATTATATCATCTTATTCAATCATTAAGACAACTTTACCAATCAAGTTGATACAAATAAACAAATCTTAGGCAATGTATTAGCAAAAAAGCAGGAATTTGAATCTAAATGTATTTGAATCCAAACCCCCCTGCTCTTAACAAGGACTCTGTTTGTCAGGGCAAATGAAAAGACAGAAAGATGCAAAGTTAATTAATACTTGTGGACATGATTAAAGAATTTCTTTAAAAGGGAGAGAGGTTGCTTTTTATTGCCATTCCTTTGTGAACATTGACCTGATAAGTACGCTGTATTCTTTTTTTTATTATTGTTGAATTTATTGTGGTGACATTGATTGATATAAATTACATTGTTTCCAGGTGTACAATTCTATATTACATTGTTTATACCTCCCATTATGTGCTCACCACCCAGAATCAGCTCACTTTCCATCACCGTATGTTTGATTCCCACTTCCTACCTACCCCCCTCCCCCAGCTCTCCCACCCACCTCCCCCCTTACCCTCAGGTGACCACTAAACTATTGACTGTGTCCATGAGTTTTTGTTTCTTTGTTACTTCCGGTTTTATATTCCATCTATAAGTGAGGTCATGTGTTTCCTGATTCTTTCAGTCTGATTTATTTTGCTTAAGATGTTTTCAAGGTTCGTGCATGTTGTCACAAATTGCTGTATTTCATCAAATTAGAAATGAAAGAGGGGAAATTACAACAGATTCCACAGAAATACAAAGGATCGGGGAAGCTGGGATGGCTCAGTGGATTAAGCGCTCACTTTGCAGCGCCAGGGACCGAGGATCAAATCCCGGCCCCGGCCCCGGCCCTGGCCAGTGAGGACCCATATGCTTTCTCTCTGTCTCTGTATCTCTCTCTCTCTCTCTGTCAAAACCAATAAAAAAAAAAAAAA
>PVKE010028323.1:0-21039 GCA_004027555.1 Craseonycteris thonglongyai | reverse complement strand
CTTTCTGAGATCACTTAGCTCCTTCTGTGTACTCTGCCAGTTTTCTTTGATCTCTTTGAGTGTTTTTATAATTGCATCCTTGAATTCTATGTCATTTAGCTCATATAATTCTATATCTTCAAGTGCTGGAGAGGCATTGGAGAAAAAGAAACCCCCATACACTGCTGGTGGGAATATAAATTGGTACAACCACAATGGTAGGCAGTGTGGAGATTTCTCAAAAAACTAGGAATGGTATTGCCATATGATCCAGCAATCCCTTTCCTGGGTATCTACCCAAAAAACTTGAAAACCTTAATTTGCAAAGATATATGTACCCCAATGTTCATTGCTGCACTGATCATGGTGGCCAAGTCATGGAATCAACCAAAGTGTCCTCTGATAGATGACTGGATAAAGAAGTAGTGGCAAACTTATAAAATAGAATACTACTCAGCAATAAGAAAAGATGAAATACAGCAATTTGTGACAACATGGACGAACCTTAAAAACATTTTATTAAATGAAATAAGTCAGACTGAAATAATCAAGAAATATATGACCTCACTTATAGATGGAATATAAAACTGAAAGTAACAAAGAAACAAAAACTCATGGACACAGTCAATAGTTTAATGGCTACCTGAGGGTAACTGGGGAGGTTGGTGGGAGAGCTGCGGGGGGACTAGGGAGGGAGAATCAAATATATGATGATGGAAAGTGAGCTGATTCTGGGTGGTGAGCACATAATGTGATGTATAGACAATGTAATGTGGAATTGTATACCTGGAAACAATGTAATTGATATCAATCAATGTCACCCCAATAAATTTAACAATATAAATAAATAAATAAATCACATAATAAAAAAACTAATTGAAACTAGGTATTATTTTTTACCTTACTGAAATTTTTTTTTTCTAAAATTTAAATGAGCCCAGTAAATGTGAAAGCTAGAGCACAAACTCAAGCATTTTAGCTATTTTTAGACTGTATCCTAATCATTATTGCTTACATGGTAGTAGAGTGTTCAGCTTTCAAAAAGCAATGCCAAAGGAAATTAAAACAAAACAAAATAAAAATTTAGACCCTCTGACACTGTTATGTAACTAAACAATTGGCATTTTTCTTTCCTTTTATTAAAACAGGAATTATAGCAAAGGAGTATTTGTTTTTATTTCATAGGGCAATGGGAACTTCTCATTTGGTATAATTGTCAATAATGTTAAATAATATGCTAAAAATCATAATTGTGATTATTATTATCATCATTACCAAAAAAATTCAAAACAGATATTAAAGTACTAGATTCTATTAAAGTTAAAAGAATTGAGGCTAAATGGAATCTTTATGTTAAAGAAACATGATTTTCTTTCATCTCTTAATATTGACTCTTCAGGGGAAGCCAGGATGGCTCAGTGGGTTAAGTGCTCACTTTGCAGTGCTGGGGACCAGGGATCGAATCCCTGCCCCAGCCCATGTGAAACCATATGCTGAACTGGGAGCTCCCCCAATTCAGTTCTCTCTCTAGCTCTGTCTCTGTATCTCTCTTTCTCTCTGTCAAAAATAAATAATAAAAATATATTAAAAAATATATATTGACTCTTCAGGTTTACCTAAATATGGCCATCATAAGAAAAACAAAATACTTTTAGGAGAGACTGTAGAAAAGAATCCCTATCATTTCATTTGATTAAATATACTTCTTTTTTCATGATATAAATAATGCCTTGAAATGTTAACTAATATTTTATTTTATGTACATAACTGAAAGTCTATTGGCTAATATAATTGTAAATAGACAAATTCATTAAAACTTAAAAATTAACCAGAATAATATTTTCTAATTTTAGTTTTTGGAAAAGGACTCATGATTAAAAAATCCTTTAGTTGCCACCCTTTTTCCCCCATTGAAATTGAAAAAAAATTAAAAATTTCCTTCTTTGAATATAATTTAGTAAGAAAAAGATAATGTAATTATGGGCATAACCGATAGTTGTTTACTATAAAAATACAAAAAGATGATAAACACTTAGACATTGATTGATTTTTTAAAAAATTTATTGGTTCATCTTATATTTTGAAACATGATCTTTGAAACAACTTACTAATTTCAAGTTATAACTGTTTTCAACATTCTATCATATTTTCACCAAACTAGAATAAATAAATCTGGCATTCTGTTTAAAAGAAAAATTGGACTTATATAATTTTTTTACTTAATAATTGTGTTAATTAAATATTTAGAACAGTAAAGTCTAATTATCTCAGAATTCTCAAGGATATACAATGTAAAATATAAAGTGTTGACCTCAGAATTAATTAAACATCTTTTTTCCTTATCAAGGCAAAATGTAGGACTCTTAAGAAATACCTTAAAAAAAACAAAACCCTATATGCTACCTTTTAAATTTAATTGCCTCTGAATTATATTTTCTTGGGATTTCATCAAGAAAAAAAAACACTGATCAAATGTGAGCTGCAGTGCAGACCTCCTGGTTGATCAATTATTTCCATCTACTATTGCCAAGTATCCACAGATCCATTATTGAGTTATTGTTCTTCTTAAGGAGATTCCCCCTAAAATGGTTTATATGCCATAAACTTATCTCATAAAGCTATCTTAATATCAAAATACATTATGAACTATAAATTGTATTATAATATTAATTTGTATTAGCTAAGAGTTCAGTCATTTAATTTAACTATAATGCTGAATAATAGACAACTACAATGACTCAGTGTCATACAATGATAAATGTAGATTTAGCTTATACCCCACCTCCCCTAGAGCATCTGATTGGCAGGGCCCACTCATGAATCTGCAATCATCTTCCAAGGGTCTCGCAGGTGGCTGTGTTGATCTTGGGTCACACACAAGCCGGGGTGGTTAGGTGAGACACAGCTGATGTAAGATGGTCTCAGTGGGGATGGCTCTGGGCATTTGGATCAACCATATCTTCACGTCTAACTTCAGAATGCAAGCTTAGGCATGTTTTTATATAAAATGCAGAGTAGGAGAAACAAAAGGACAAGGTCAATCATTTGTTTCAAACCCTTACTTTTGTCAGATTTGCTAACACTCTTTAGCCAAATCATATCACATGGCTGAACCAAATCTTATATGGCAGTTTATTTGATTGGGAGCACACTGTGTGGTGAACTTTATTAAATGCTACTCAGATTCTCCTACAGAAATGAAGCACGAGCTACTTCAACTGATGTGATTGTTATTGGAAGGCATTCCTCAAATATCAACTTAGTTTAGAAATTGTTTTAGCTAAAGAGAGTCACCTTATCAAAGAGCTCACCTTTTTCCTGGAGCAGCTGATATTCAGAGACTGGTTGACATAGGAGTGTTAAGACCTGGCCTTTTTGCCACAGCTGTAAACAATTCTGAATAGTAATTCCATTTTTAAATCTCCCTGTAGGGTCAGTTGAGTCTTCCATGGAGATTACTTCGCAGTTCAACTTCTCCTTTGTCGGATCCTCAGACCTTTTATTCCATTCCATATTTATTGAACCCAAGGTCATTTGCTAATTCACTATCTGCCACTAATCTCCACCTCAGAGTCTACATCCTAGGGAAGTCAACATGCAAATTACATGGAAAGAACATTGCTCAAGGGAAAGGTATATTTAAGTTACAAATGCTATCAACTTAGTACAAATTTTTAATATAACAGTCTATCATTGTGATATTTGATCATATTTAAAATAATAATCACACAAAAGCTATCTTCCTTTTCTTTATTTTTTTTTCAATTCTCATGTAGTATTTACTACTGATTTAGACACCCAGTATCATAACTAATGTATTCACATTTTCTTGTTTTGTCTTCTTAGTCAGGTTACTGCCTGTGTTACAATGTCTTATTTATATTGATTTTTCTTTTAAAGTTTAACTTTATTAAATTTTGAGTTCAAATCTTACTTTATACTTGATACTCCTTCTGATTTCTCCCTGTTGTCACTGATCTGATCACTTCTACTATATGATATCTACTATGTCATCTTGATAATTTATACTCTTGTCTTACCTCCTGGTAAGAACTGCAAGAATAAGATTATGTCATAGACACTATTTGTTTCTGTTTTTGTTTTCCATTTCTTAGGTCATCTACAAGATGACTTAGCATAGTTCTTTTCTGTTTTTTTGTTGTTGTTTTGTTTTGTTTTTTAAGATTAATTTTATTGTTTGAGAGAAGGAGAGAGAGAGAGAGATGGGTGGGGAAGGGAGGCAGAGCAGTCTCCATAGTTGTACATCATTATTTGTGACATGGTTTTATTCCATACAGATAGATATGGGGCTGTGGGGGTAAGAACCGCACTGTGGACCTCCCATAAAGGAAGCGAGAGCCTTTGCCGGTATGCCCTTTGCTGGTAGTTACCAGTTTCATTTCAATATAGCATATGGACTTGCATGGGCTGGGGCCAGGAATTGAACCCCAGATCTCGTGATTTCAAGGAAAGTGTTCAACTGCTGAGCCTTCTAAGCATCCCCAGCACAGTTCTTTTTTAATGTAAAAATCTGAATAATTTTTAAAAAGTCATGTGTTTCTCATTGTCATCCATTAAGATCTCTCAATATGAAAATATACCGTATATCAACAATCATAAAATTTAACAACTCTTTATGCAGAAAAATATGCATGATTTTTTATAGGACAAATATATGACAAATAAAAACAATAAAGAAAGCTTTGCCAGCAGTCAGGAAATGTGAAATGAACTGATGGTATACTCCAAACTAAATATCTAAATGTTGACCTTTTACTTGTTGGCTATAGAATTATATGCAAACCATTTACAGAATATATATTTTTCAGGCTACCCAGGATTAGTTTTAACTAGATATAGCAAGTAAGGCACATATAGAAATGACTGTCATGAAATAAGAAGTTTTTACTTACAGTTGCCTAGAAATATGAGGCACTTCATGCCACTCAAGGCCACAAAGAGTAGAAGCAAGATGGGTCAGGAGTGAGAGAGGATGAGAAAAATGTGGGCAAAATCCTTTATTATGATTTGTGAGGGAAGGAATGAGTGAGGCAGGGGAAGCAGGCTAAAGGACTAGATACTCAGAATACGTTTTTACGGACTCTGGGGAATAAGATCTGTTCCTACTTGGCCCTGGAGTGATTAGGACAGGAAATTAGTGATATAGAATAAACAATCCAATAAATTAGGTGGTTAGGGGTATAAATTCTGGACTGATTAGTTTATATATAGGCACCCTCCCAGGTGAGTTGTTTACTAGCCCTAGAAGAAGTTGTCGCTCCAGAATCAGCAAAGCCTCATGATGTTAAAGCATAAGGAAATAAAGAGAAATTGTTAATACACACACACACACACACTTTTTTTAAAAGAAATTCTTATTTTCTGGATCACATGGAGCATATTTTTCCAACCCAATCATTGTGTTAATATATAGTTTGTTCTCAAGAAATACTTTCACTATATATTGCTAATTCAAACTGACACAAATACAGAAGTCTACCTTCCCCCTAGAAATCATTTCAGTCTAATCAAGAAGCTGTTCCCCTCATTAATAGCTGATATACATAAACTTGTTGCCCTTTAGCTTATCTTGGTTGATTTATTTTATAATCAATTGCAGTGCACAAAATAACTTACTTGACAAGTCAGTAGATATATAACAGGTTTTTTTTTTAATACCAAAGTATATTTCATTAGTTCAGTTACTCATCTGTTTTCAATCCCTCAAGAGTTTCATTGTACAAAGAAGTTAATATTTCACCAACTCTTTAAAATTAAAAACCACTATTAGTTTTGGGCTCTAGCAACTACAAATCCTAACTCTTTGTTTCCTTACATTGAATATTTTAGATTGGAATGCATGTAGTTTTTAGGTTGAGATGATAGAATATATGTCAATCCCATCTTATTGAATTTGATATCTTAGAGAACTTAATATCATTAATGTTGAAAACAAAACTATACATTTCTATATAGAGAGAATATAAGTGAAAATGGTATGGTAAAAGTCTTCAAAAAATTTTTCTTCCATAAAATCAATGAGGGCACTTGAAATAAACATCAGGAAAAACACTTCTAGAATTCTGGAAGTTATTTTAAGTCTTGAGAAGTATCAAGAATGTGAATGCAGCAAAAACAAGTGAATCTCGGCAAAAACAGTGAATTTTATGGCATTATGACTTGCTCTATTTTTGTTCCCCACAAATTTCTTCGTAGCCTTGAAACTCAACATCCACACTCAGGGTAAAAATCAGCAAAGTTGCAGTCACTGGAGAGGTCAGACTGAAGTAGGAGGTACTTAGCTTCTTTCCTAGGGAATGGTCATTACTTGACCTATCTTGGTGGTTGTTTTTTTAAAGAGCATACCTGCAATGATGTCTTTATTTGATCTGACTTGAAGCTCATTCAGAAGAAACAGTTTTGGCCTCAGGATGTCAAAAACAAATAGAGGCAATTGTTTAATTTTACAGCAGCCTGGAGCAGTAGATAATAGTTCGGACAAAAATAAAACAAATAAATAAAAAAGAAAGAAGTAAAAAAATATTTTCAGAGAACTAAAATAAAATGTCTTCACACACGAACTTGTTCATAAAAACATGCTTAATAATAGCTAAAAAGTGGAAACAATGTGAATTTCCAGTAACTATTGAATGGACAAATAAAATATGACATTGATAGATATTCATACAAGGCAAATATTTTGTATATAACCTTGAACTCAAAATTATATAAAAATCATCACTCTTGTGTTAATGATTATACACAATAATCATTATGTTTTCTTACTAGAATTACGTATGTCTCCATAAAGAGGTAGATTGTATATTAAGTTTATTTATATTTATATACATACTTCTGAATTATTCATTAGTGACTGTGCTTTTAAGTTAGTCAATTGAACAAGATTTGAATATGTGTTCTTCATTTTTGATTGGTCTGAATAATGTAATGAGGAAGATCATTATGAAAAAAAGTTGGTGGTCATTGAATAAGTGTATTGTTTTAAAAATAAATAATATCTGGAGAAGCTGGGATGGCTCAGTGGGTTAAATGCTCACTTTACAGCCCCAGAGCCCGAGAATTGAATCTCGGGCCCAGCCCATGTGGACCCATATGCTGAATTGAGGTGTGCCCCCAGTTTGGTTCTTGCTGAGGTCTATGTGGGAGGTTCCCAGCCCAGTTCCTGCCTGCGCAGTCCCGTGCCCACCAGTGGAGTGAAACTATATGGAAAACTAATGCTGTCAACTATGGAGACTACTCTGGACCCTCCCCATTATCTCTCTCTCTCTCTCTCTCTCTCTCTCTCTCTCTCTCTCTCTCTGCCAAAAAAACAATAAGAAACAAAGACTCATAAACACAGTCAATAGTTTAGTGGTTACCTGAGGATAAGGGGGGAGGTGGGGGCAAGATGGGTGGGGGGAATAGGGAGGGGGAATCAAACACATGGTGATAGAAAGTGAGCTGATTCTGGGTGGTGAGCACATAATGTGATGTATAGACAATGTAATGTAGAATTGTACACCTAAAAACAATACAATTGATATCAATTATGTCACCCAATACATATAACAATAAATAAATAAATCTTAAAAAATATATTTGAAGTTTTAATTAAACTATTCTTCATGTCAATCTTGTTCCCCAAATGTAAATACAGTGTTCCCTCACCACTTCGCGCTTCATGTTTTGCGGCTTCAGTGCTTCGTGGGTTTTTCCAAAATATTCATCAAAAAATAAAAATGAAAATCTACAACCATGTCGGCAGCCACATGGCGGAAAGGAGCGTTGTTTCATGTTGATGCGCGAGAGAGAAGGATCCCTGCATGTCAAACAAAGAGATGAGTTGACTCAGAGTACATACCACGGGCTCTCATAAAGGCGCGGGATTGGTTTCCGGTGCCACATCGACCAATGAGAGACCGATGAAGACCTCCTTGAGATGACAAAGTCTGCAAGTGAGGAAGAAAACGAAGAGGAAGACAAAGAAGAAACTGAAAAGCGTGGCCTTACCCTGGAGAATCTGCAACAATTGTGCAACATGGCAAGAACGATGCAACAATTTGCACAAGACATTGACGACAATATGGTTCGAGCTGTCGAGTTCAGCCATCGCGTTGACGGGGTTATGTCCTTGTACAGGGGAATTTTGAAGGAAAAGAAAAAACAAAGACAACAACTCCCCATCACCATGTTTCTCTCCCAGGTAAAGCCCCCGGCTCTACCGTCAGCACCTCCAGCAGAAGAGTCTCCGAGTGAGCCTAAAGCTTCTACAGTCAAGTGAGAGCCTCTCCTCCGCCACCAACACAAGACTCTTCGCCTCTCTCAGAAAGCAATGTTGATGAATGTTTATTACTGTATAAAGTTTTGTAATTAACCTTATTAATTAGCACTGACACGTTTAAGTAAATACGTATACTGTTGTAATTTTTGTCTTAAATGAGTAATGTATGAATACTGTTTACATATTTAAAACATTCTTGTACCCGCATACACGAAAATTCCTAGGGGCAAATCCTACTTCGCGGTTTTTCAGCTTTCGCGGAAGGTTCTGGTCCCCATTAACCGCGAAAAACGAGGGATCACTGTACTTTTAAATTGCTTTCTTAGGTATCTATAATCAAATATTTAATTTTTGTAAAGCATCTGGCTTATAATTGATACTATTTCTTTCTTTCTTTTTTAAGATTTATTTTTATTGTTTTTTTGACAGAGCAGCAGACAGAGAGAGACAGAGAGAAGGGGGAGGGCCCAGAATAGTCTCCATAGTTGACAGCATTAGTTTTCCATATAGTTTCACTCCACAGATGGGCATGGGGCTGAACAGGGCAGGAACTGGGCCGGGGGCCTCCTGTATAGGCCCCGGCAAGAACTGAATTGGGGCACATCCGAGTTCAGCATATGGGTCTGCCTAGGTCGGGGCCAGGATTTGGTCCTTGGGCTCCAGGGCTGCAAAGTGAGCACTTAACCTGCTAAGCTATCACAGCTTCCCCAAATATTTAATTTTTATAATATATTTTAAAAAAAATGTTTGAACTATTTCTTGTTAACCAAAGTTCAATAAAGATGAAGATTTCATTTATTTACAACCATGCTAACATATACTTTCTCTTCTCATATCTTCACATATGGTTAAAACTCACATTTTTGTTTAAATTAGTATTTGTTTGACATCATTGTAACTGTGCTAGCATTTTCCATAGATGAACTATGTACTATATGACAAATTCTTTTCCATTCTTGCATAATTATTCTTGAAGCTACTAATTTTTGTTTGCCTAGATTTCTTTTCTTTTTTTTTTTTGTTAAAGATTTATTTTATTGATTTTTGACAGACAGAGAGGAACAGAGACAGAGAGAGAAAGAGAGAAGGGGGATGGTCCAGATCAGTCTCTATAGTTGACATCAGTTTTCCATATAGTTTCACTCCACAGGTGGGCACAGGGCTGCACAGGGCAGGAACTGGGCCTGGAGCCTCCCACATAGGTCCTGGCAAGAACTGAACTGGGGGCACACCCCAGTTCAGCATGTGGGTCTGCATGGGCTGGGATTCAATCCTTGATCCCCGGGGCTTCAAAGCGAGCGCTTAATGTGCTGAGCCATCCCAGCTTTCCCTGCCTAGATTGCTTAACACCCAAATTCTTCTGAAAAGAATTGTAAATCTCTCCTACTATGGTTAACCATATCATTATTTCATTTATTTTTTAATTTTTTATTATTATTATTTTTATCTTTGAGATATCCTTTCAGGAGTCCTCCATTCTTCAGCTCCTATATATACTGGTTGTTTTGTAAATCTGCTATAAACCTGCCAGCTAAACAGTTGACATCCTTAAACATTTAGCCAGCATTATTCTGGAAAATTCTTTAATTATCCCCATGTATTTGATTCCTATTCCTACTTTAGTAACATTACTTTTTGTCTAGGAAAGAGTGCATGAAACACAAATGTCTTGAGAACTTGAACCTCTGAAAGTGTTTATATTCTACCTTACTCTTATTTGTTAATTTATTGGACTTATTAGGTTAGTAGGGCTGGCTTTACAAAGTATCACAAAGCGATTGGCTTAGACAAGATAAATTTATTGTCTCACAGAGCTGAAGGCCAAAAACTTAAGAATACGATTTTGACTGGGTTGGTTCCCATTGTGTTCTGTGAGGAACATTGCCTTCCATGTCTCTCCCCTAGTTTCTGGATCTACTGGGCTGTTGGTAATCTTTTATGTGCCTTGGCTTATAGAAGCATCATCCTGATCTCTACCTTTATCTTCATATAATGTTCTCCTCTTGTGTGTGTCTGTGTAGATTCACTCTTTTATAGGACATCAACTATAGAATAGTTATGACCTCATCTGAATTCAACCATTTAGACCTTATATTACACTTACTACAAATAAGGTCACACTCTCAAGTATTGGAGGGTAGAATTTCAACATCTGAATTTGGGGGTGCCCCAATTCAACTTATAACATAGACTGCAATTTTTATTTGTAAATAATTTTATCTCAAATAGTTGAAGGCATTTTAAAAATTATATCCTGTATTTTAGTATTGTTAAAAAGTTTAATGCCATTTTGGTTTGTGAGAATTTTTGTATGTACAAGGTTTCTCTCTCTTCTTTTTCTCTCTTTTCTTATTTTTCTTTTCCCTGCTAATCTGAAATGTTTCAAATTTGTGATGCAAGTATTCATTAGTCTATTAATGAAGTTTCTAATCAGCCCAATCAATTTGTGTATCAGTTAAAGTTTGGTCATAACAATGGAACCAGTAGGAGATTTATGCATAAATACAGACACAGGCATGCATACATACATGCATGCATAAATACAAATATATATAAAGAGATTTATTCCACTGAGGAGCCTGGATAAATAAGCCCAAACTCCACAAGAAAAATAGGAAAGAAAAAATCAAAAGCTACTTGTATCATCCAGGAGCAAAGTCTCCTCTTTCTTGCTGACTAGGTCAGTCCCACCCAGATAATCCAATATCATCTCTTTTAGTAAAAGTAAGCTAATTAATGGCTTTACTTATCTTTTCACAATACCTTTACAGCAACAGCTAAATTAGTATTTGAATAAGTGAGACTGACTGTAGCCTACACAGGCTAAAAACAAAACAAACACAAAAAACAAACAAACAAACAAACAAAAAGCTATTGCAATCTGTAAATAGAACTCTCTTAGTTTTGAGACATTTTCTAAAAATGTTTATCATATAAAACTCTCCTCAAAATTTCTTTATTCTGTTTTTGTTTTTGTTTTTCCTTTTGGAACTACTATGAAGAAGCTGTTTGAAACTGTTGATTGAACATGTACTCTTTATACATTCTATTTTCCACTTTTTGACATTTTTATATTTTTCTATGCGAGTCTTTTAATATTATCTTTTACTCTCTTAGTAATTTTTTTATTATTGTTAAATTTATTTGGGTGACATTGATTGGTAACAATTAGATAGTTTCCAGATGTACAAGTCCATATCACATCACCCATGCATCGCATTATGTGCCCACCACCCAGAATCAGCTCCCCCTCCACCACCATACATCTGGTGCCCACTCCCACCTCCCCCCACTCTCTTAGTAATTTTTTAAGATTTTATTTTTATTTTTTGACAGAGACAGAGACAGAGAGAAGAGGGAACGCCCAGAGCCATCTCCATAGTTACATGTCATCAGTTTTTGACAAGGTTGCATTCACACAGGTGGTGGGGCAGAGCAGGGTAGGAAATGGATTGCGGGACTCCTGCATGGGAAGCATGCCCCCTTGAGCCAGGGGCCAAACCCCAGAGTGAGAACCAAATTGGACACCTCCTGCATGGGAAGCACACTCCAGTTCATCATATGGGTCCATGTGAGCTGGGGCTGGGGTTCGATCCTCTGTCCCTGGGGCTGCAAAGCTAGCACTTAACCCACTGAGCCATCCCAGCTTCCCCCATAGCAATTTTTAAAAATAGTCATTTGTAATTTTAATTCATAATATTTTATTAATTGTTCTCTAAATTTTCCTGTTGAAGTTTCTCAGGTGCAATAGCTTTTCTAATTGGTGCTCTAAGGTTATTCTTTTTATATATTGAATATTAATGTAGTGATATATTTAGGAATATATGAGTATATGTATGCATATTCTCATTTATTCATACACATACATAATTCTATACTTCTGCTACTTGTGTGGTCCTTTTTCCAACTGATTGTTTTTTTCTTTTTTGACAGAGAGAGAGAGATACAGAGACAGAGAGGGAACTGAACTGGGGAAACTCCCCAGTTCAGCACATAGGTCCACATGGGCTGGAGCCAGGATTCGATCCTGAGTCCCTGGCACTGCAAAGTGAGCGTTTAACCCACTGAGCCATCCTGGCTTTCCCTTTTTCTTTCTTAATATAGCTTTGGTTTTCTAATTTTCATATTGGAAGGTTTTCTTAATAATCCCGAGAAGTTTCGATTTTGCTGATATTTAAGATGGCACACAAAATAGGTTTAGAAGTTTATGTTTGTAGGTATAAAAATTGTCTACCATATTTTCCGGCATATAAGATGACCGGGCGTATAAGACGATCCCCTAATTTTACAGTTAAAACATAGGTTTAGGCCTATATTCGCTGTATAAGACTACCCCCCACTTCCGAGGCTGTAGTCTTATACAGCGAATATAGGCCTAATACTTTTTAATCTCCAGTTAGGGATCCTACCATTTTATAGACTCCCCTTCCCAACCCCCACCTGCCCCAGCCAACTCTCCCCACTGTGCCTTAATTTATAGAGTTTTTTTTTTCCCGTAGGCTAATCAATTTTTCTAGGAAAAAAAAATTCTTCAGTTTTTATTCTGGAGGAATATTAGCTTGGCTATCAATCTGCTTGAAGCTTAGTGGACAAGGAAACAAGGAGTTATTCCAGTTCACTGTGCAGACTTCCATTTTATACTTTTTTTCATTATAGTGCTTTACTTTCGATGTTTAATATACCTAAGTTACTAATTTCTCTTTTTCAAACTTTCTAAAAATAAACCTCCTACATTCTACCAGAGTGTACATGGAGCAATTAACTCTTGATGTGGGGAGAGAGATTAGTCATGTCTAACTTCTTCTTGTGCAGGTATTAAACCAATTCACCCTTTTCAGGTCCACCCCTTCAGTCCCTCTTTAAGAAGTACTTGGTGACCGCAATTGCTAAAGTCTTCCTGGAGCTCTATGATTTAAATTCTTATGATTCTCACCACTTTCAACCTAACACACTTGGATTTCAGCTTCTCTGCTTCGATAAGTACTGATAATCTGCTTTTCTTTCTTTAAAAATGTTATTGTCATTATTCATTTACTTTATGTCATAGATTCTCCTTAATCCAGTGTGTTTAAATTTTTTTTTTCTCCACTACATTTTAATGGGTCTTTAAGAGCTTTTAGAAATAAACATTTGTGTTCAATTCTCCAAATTTAACCTGACAAGGCATTTATTTTGGTTGTATTAACTAATTCAATTTCACAAGATTAGTATTTTAGCCAGATACTAATTTTCTAATTGTGCTGTATATGTCATAAGCATATGACTTGAAATCATAAGCTGATAGAGACTGTGTGAGCTGTTTGCTATCTTTGTTGACTCTGTCTACACAGCTGGTTTGGTTAAAGAGCCATTCTGGGGCTGTAGCAGAACAATTCTGAGATAATGTGCAGCATTGTCTAACTCTTTCGCAAATGTTGATGTAACATGTGTCATTGAATGGTTTATTTCCCACTGTAGTTGCTATTGATCTCTTCCAGTGAGTCAATATGTGCTTGGTTTATTCTGAAGTCATTTACACAGTTGGGAAAGACCAGAGATTTCAGTCAAAATATAATTTTTGGTCTACTAATAATGTAGAGACAAGAAATACTTAATATTCTATACCCTAATTTAATTAGCTATCAAGACTAGGTTACTGATTCCTTTGATAAGAGTCATGAGTCAAAACTAGAATTGATACTGCGTGGTCTTTCCTAATACTACTACTATGAAATCATAGAAAGGCTGTTAGAATGAGAATCTGAAGCAAATCTCCAAGTGTTACCATTCTGATTCTTTCACCTACGTACAGCATGTGGTAGTGAGCAAGTCTCCTACAATTTTTTCATCATAGAATACAAGGAGTAGTGATAATAATGATACCTCCTTCTTGTTGTTAAAATAAATGATTAACTGTTTAACTTATGTGTTTAGAAGATAGTAAATCCATTACGGTATTTTAGTATTATTGTTAAACTGAAAAAGTTCCAAAGGTAGTAGATATATAGCTCTAAAAAACATCAAGATTGGAGATGCTGGGGTATCTCAACAGGTTCAGTGCTTACCTTGCAACTGCAAGGTCTAGAGATCAAATCCTGGCCCTGGTGAGCGAAAACCCATATGTTGAACTGCAGCAAAACCGGTAGTCTCTGTGATGACACGGCAACAAAGGTGTTCACCTTCCATGTGTGAGGCCCCCAGTTTGGTGTCTTCCCTGTGTGGCCCCACAGCCACCTGTGTGGAATGAAACTGTCACTACTAATGATGTACAACTATGGAGGCTGCTGAGGGCACTCTCTTTCTCTCTCTCTCTCTCTCTTTCTCTCTCTGTCTCTCATCTTCTCTCAAACAATAAAATAAATCTAAAAAACAAAAACAAAAAACTTCAAGAGTGGCTGTCAGCCAGAGCAATTATTTACCAGAAAGGACAAGATATATCTGCCTCCTTTGCTGTGGTCTAGACAAGTCTTTCAAATGTTTAAACATTTAATCCAATAATATTAAAAATTCTTGACATAGTATGGAACAGGTTGTCTTTAATATGGATTCTCTTTAAATTATTTTTAAATATTTAAATTTTTATTAAATTTATTGAGGTGACATTGGTTAGTAAAATTATATAGGTTCCAAGTGTACATTTCTATAACATATATTGAACTGTATTCACCACTTGAAGTCATTGCTCCTTCCATTACCAGACATTTGACCCCCTTCACTGTTTTCTATCACACCCCTCCTTCATTACCCTCTAGTTACCACTATATTGTTGTATGTATGCATGAACTTTTGTTTGTTTTGTTCCTATATTGTCTTTGATTTATTTTCCATATATGAGTGAAATCATGAGTATAGGCTGATAAATTTTGCTTTCACTTAAATAGAAAATGAACTGAAAAAAATATTTTAATGAAATAAAAAATAAATATACTAAATATACTTACATCATTTATTTTCAGAACTGTATAATTTTTCTTTATGTAAAATTACCACATACTTCAATAAACATCTACCAAATCACTAGTTTTTTAAATCTGCCCTAAAAAACATTGGTGTTTTGGTTTTGGAAACATTTTTTCACTGCAGATTTCACCTCTTCATCAAAAATGAAGTGCCTTTCCCAGTATCTTACTGTACTCACATCAACACACTGATCACCATAAACAGCTTATATTCGTCTGCAAATTTCAATTAAAAGAACTTTTTCTGCTGTTAAAAATTCAACCTGTTTGAACCAAACATCTGAACACTTTTATTTTGACATGCACTAGGTGAAAAATGGAAGCATCTGTGTGTACAAGGTCAAGAATGATGGACACAAGATACCACATGAAATTAGAACTGGTTATGTACAGATATGTCTAATTTAACAGAAAAAAATGTTACAGTGGGGAAAAACTTTATCAGCCCACCCTTGTATGATTATTGACTTTTCCTATCTAACTTATTTCACTTAGCATGATGGGTTCTTGAAAAGCAGGAAATGTTTTTTTTGTTTGGGAGAAGTGATTGAAAAAAGCATAGGTAAAGAGAGAAAAGCAACATCATCTATGACTTTTAATAGCAATTTCATTCTATGTTATATCACAGTCTCTTTAAATTGAAGGTGCAAAATTGATTAATATAACACAAAGCCGGAAACATTTTCAGCCAGTTTATATCTCACGGAACATGCAGACGTTTATGGTCTAGAGATCATAGTACCTTGTATGTTGCCCATATTCTCTTTTGTTTATGTTCTTAAAGGTTATGGCCCAGACTTGTTTTATTATTAATGGAATTGGTGCAGAGAAACCTAGGCCAGAAAAAGTTAAGAGCTTAGTTTTTAAAAATATTTTAAGGTTAAACATACCTGACCTCAGTTTATCCTCAATATATATATATATATATTTTGGGGGTGGTAGTTTACCATTAATGTCTTTCGGTATGCCTATACCATGTTGCAGATGAAGAAAAAAAATTAGAGTATGCATATGTATTAGAATAATGCTCTTTTCACCCCCAAAAGATGTTCACAGTTTAATTTGTGAAACCTGTGAAAATATTATTTGCAAGGCAAAATGAATTTGGCGGATAACATTAAATTAGTATCTTTAGATAGGAATACTATCATGGATTATTTCACTGGGCCCAATATAAATAGAAGAGTTTTTAAAAATGAAAGAAAAAAGGGTCATTGTTAAAGTTATAAAGTCTGAGAGAGATTTGATTGCCCATTGCCAGCTTTGAAGATGTAGGAAGGTGTGATGAGCCAAGAAATTCAGGCAGCCTGAAGAAGGCAAAACCCAAACTTCTCTCGAGAACCTCCGGAAGGACTACAGCACTGCCACATCTGGATGTTAGCCCAGTAAAATCAATTTTAGGATTCTGATGTCCAGGAATGTCATAGTATAAATCTGTACCACTTTAAGGCATCTAGTTTGTAGTAATTTTTTAGAACAACAATAGAAAATAAATACAGTAAATGATTAGCCTGTAACTTTACAAACACAGGTAGAAACAATACTTCAAATCACTTATAATAGCATAACACAGTATCTCTAAATATGGTTTGAATTGTATAGTATATATATTTATATATGAAAATACAGATTAAGATAACAAGTTTTTAAAAATTTTACACAACAATGTTTACTTAACTGGTTTCATCCTGTCTATTTGAAAACACTAATCACCAAGGCTAGAATAATTATGTCATAGATTACACGTAACACACAGAAACATGGGAAAACAGGCTCCAGTTAATATAAGCAATATTCATGACTTAATATGCCAGTTGGATAAATTGGTTGGTTTATTAGGCCTAGAAACCCTTGTATCCTCATTGTTACTGCCTTTAATTTTTTCCCCAATCATTCTCTTGTTTCGCCACCTCCTAGTTTACTCAGCTCTAGCTTTCTAATGTGGATTGGGTTGTGGTGCTTTTTGTGTGGAAAAATATTGGTTGTGTAAAGATGAAGTTAATCTTGTCACCTCCACTTCACCCCCTACCCCTGTTTGCATCCTACATCTCCTTTCTTTCACAATGTCTTCTAAAAATTAATGAATCTTTCCTATACCAAGGTAAGTGGCTCAGTATTTGCACTTGATCCAATCCTCCTTCAGGAACTGGCCGTTAATCTTCCTGCTCCTTCTGATGGCATCTTAATTTTCTTCCTCTTATATATTCTCTTTCTTCTGCTTTCAAATATGACATTTTCACCATGTCACCCACCACCAAAAATAATTTTGCCACATTTTATACCACCCTATAGATCTCTTTTCTGTTCATATAATTTGAAAGAGTAATCACAACTGCTTTTTCTACTAATACATTTAAACATTTAAAAAAAATATTTACTTTATTGTTTTTGATAGAGAGACAGACAGAAAGAGACATAGAGAAGGGGGAGGACCTAGAACAGTCGCTATAGCTGTACGTCATCAGTTTTGTTTGGTTTTTTATTGTTAAATTTATTGGGGTGACATTGATTGGCAACAATTAGATTTTGATATGGTTTCATTCCACACAGGTGGGTGGGGGCCATGCAGGGCAGGAACTGAACCAGGTGCCTCCTGTATGGGAGGCATACCACTCCAATCTGGGGGCCGAACTGGGGGCCTCCCACATGGGAAGTCTGCCCAGCAAGAACCAAACTTGGGCCACAGCCCAGTTCAGAATATGGGTTCACATGGGCCAACGCTGAGACCAGTATTTGATCCTTGCACCCTGGGGCTACAAAGTGAGTGCTCAATCTGCTGATTCATCCTGTCTTCTCCTACTAATTTATTTTTATATTTTCCACAGGTACCACTCAGATTTGTTTTATGAAAATAGGAGATTCTGATTCAATGCCAAAATTTTCTTGTAAGATAAGGAGAACCTAAACTGTAGGATGGAAAATATACTAAATATACTAAAAATAAATACCTAATTATAAATTTAGTAGTTTCCTTGTAGTATTCACTTTCCTTGCAATGTTGGCAGCATTTGACATTACAGCCATGAGGCACATGACCATGTTTTGTTCAACAATGGACTGCTTATACCAAAAGATCATAAGAAAGCTGGATATTGTCTAGTGAAGTTGTAACCATCATAATGTTGTAGTGCAATGTAGTATTCACATGATTATAATGATGCTGTTGTAAGCAAACTTACTGTGCTAGCAGAAATAAAATTATAGAACATACACTTACTTATGAACAGTGCATAATACTTGATAAGGACAATAAGCAACTGTTACTGGTTTATGTATTAACTATAGCAGATGTTTTATTATTTTAGATTGTATTATTTCTATTTATTAAAAAACATTTACTATAAAACAATGTATTATATTAACCATGTTTACTATATTTTTGATCGCATCACTTTCTCTTGTGCTTGATTTAATCTAATGCTATTTGGTTTATCATGGTCCCTAAGCATACAAATTACTGTTACTGTTGCCAGTAAACAGCTACATTGAGTGATTGACCTGTAAAAGAAATAAAAAGTGATTACAAACCACCAAGGTGAAAACATCAATGTTGGTTATTGCTAGCCAGTCAGACATGTCCCCCATTCTATGATAGTTACAGTCTTGAACAAGAACAAAGTGGTAGAAATTGTAACAGCATCTGCTTCATTTAAGGCAATTAGACTAACAAAAAATACAGAGGGGTTTATATCAGACATAGAAAAACTTCTAATAACCTGAATTAAAGACCATTAAAGATGTGTGTTCCCCTCAACACCATGACAATCACAGCCAAAGTAAAAAGTTTGCTGTGTTGCAAGAAAAGGCTGGCCATGACTACAATATTGAATTTATTGTTAGCGCTGGGTGGTTTAAAAGATCTGTTATTCATTAAATAATGTGAAAGTGAATGATGAGTCAGTGAGTGCTCATGTGAAGGCAGCTAAAGAATTCTTGGAAACTCTAGATAAGCTCATTATAGAGAAGAAGTATTTACTAGAGCAAATAATTAATGTGGATGAAACCCCCCTAGTCTGCAAATGAATGTCTGAAAGTACTTTCATTCAAAAGGAAGCTAATCAAAGTCAGGTTCAAAGCTTTCAGGGAAAGGATAATAGCCTTGCTTGGGGGCAATGTTGCAGGCTAGAAATTGAAACTTTTTGTTATCTCACACAGTGAGAACTCCAGGGCCCTCAAGCATGTCAATGAGCACACACTGCCAGTGCACTACAAGAGCAATAAAAAATCATGGATGACCCAGCTCCTCTTTCATGATGCTCTCTTAAATTGCTATATCAAAACATATAAAAATAAAAAATAGAGCAGTACTGCTTGGAGAATAGCTTATCTTTCAAGATTTTGCTTATTGATAACAATGATCCCAGACAGCCTCCTTTTACTGGTAATCATCATACAAATATTAGAGTGATGTTTCTCCTTCCAAATACCAACTCTTTGATTTAGTCAATGAATCTAGGTGTATTAGCATTTATAAGGTCCACTAACCTGTGGAGGACCTTTCCCCAGACCATTGATGCAACACAGAAAGATACCAATAAGATATTGATGAAATTCCAGAAAAATTACGTTTATGACTGCATCATGAACCTTGCTTGGACTTTGAGTGATGTTACCAAGGAGTGTATGAATGGCACCTGTAAGGAGGATTTGTTAAGAGTTAGGAAGTGGCAAAATTCAATAGAGCTATGATTGAGATGGCAAAGAACTTTAACCTGGGTGTGGATGAGGATGGCATTCAGGAGATCCTAGAGAGGGTTTCTGAGGAATTGAGTAAGGAGGACTTGCTTGACTTGGAACAGGAACATATGGCTAAAGAAGAGGCAAAAAGGGATGCCACGATAGCTCAGTGGTTGAATACTTGCTTCACAGTAGTGTGGTCCAGGGTTCAATTCCTGGCTCAAGTCCATGCAAACCCATGTGCTGAACTGTGGCACAGCTGATAACCATCAGGATGGAATGGTGGTGAGGTTCTTGCCCTCCATGTGGGAGGCTTCCAGTTTTTTGGTTTCTGCCCCATGCGGCCCCACATCCACTTGTATGTAATGAAACTATGTCACAACTGATGATTTATAACCATGGAGACTGCTCTGGATCCTCCCCCTTCTCTCTCTCTCTCTCTCTCTCTCTCTCTCTCTCTCTCTCTCTCCTCTAAAACAATAAAACAAATCTTTTTTTTTTTTTTAAATGAGAGATGGGCAAGAGAAAAGGCAATTGCAAGAGAAGAAAAATGAATAACTGCCAAGAAAATCCACAGTGAAGGGTTTAGCAAAAGCTTTTGCAGACCTCAACTAGGTCCTTAAAAAGTTTCAAAACAGAGACCCCAACACCAAAAGGTTTTCATTGATAGAGATAAATGGTCATGATGCATCATCTGCTCACAGCTAATCTCTGATGAACTAACCAAGAAAACTACCACGGACATATTTCTGAAAAGAATGAAACCAAAGAAGGGCCTCAGGCAGGTCCTTTAGGAGGTGTTCCTGAAAAAACAACAACATACCTTATATTCCTTCTTCTAATAAGAAGGTTAATATAAGAGATAAAGCCATTAGTATATTGCAACTTAAGATCTTCCAGTGGGATAATATATGAAGGTGGAGGACCCTATATAGTCCGAAGCTAATGTATGTATTTCTATTTTAATTTTTCACAAAAATGTCTAGAGTTTAAAAAGAAATTAATTAAAATATCCTTTTAAAAAGAAAGAAAATATTTTTGTACAGCTGTGCAATATGTTTGTGTTTTAAGCTTAGTGCTATTACAGAGTCAAAAAATTTTAAAAAAAAGTACAGTAAGCTAGGTTTAATTTATTATTAAAGAACAATATTTTAAAATAAATTT
>PVKE010028322.1:0-20996 GCA_004027555.1 Craseonycteris thonglongyai | reverse complement strand
AGCGCTCGCTTTGAGGCCACGAGGACCGAGGATCGAATCCCGGCTCCAGCCCAGGCAGGACCCACATGCTGAACTGGGGAGTTCCCACAGTTCGGTTCTCTAGCTGTCTCTGTCTCTGTCTCTCTCTCTATCTGTCAAAAGTAAAATAGAAATAAATATGCACTGAAGATAAAATAATTACTCTCTATAAAAAAAAAAAAAGATATAAAAATTGATTTAAATTTAAAAAAAAAAAGACATCCATTGTGGTCCACCTATAGACCGCCAAGCAATTTTGGGATCGCTACTTGAATAATAAAATAAGTAGCTAGTGGACTGTGACACTTGGGGAAGTAGCCCTTGCTCTGAAAAAATCTGCCCAGGCTTGTTCTATATCTTTACTCATTTTCATTTGCTTGTCCTATCAGTTACTGAGAGAGGTGCATTAAAATCTTTCACAATTACTATAAATTTGTCTATTTCTCCCTTTTACTTCTGCCAATATTTGCTTTATATATTTTAAGACTATGTAAGTGATACACATAAATCTAGAATTACAATCTGACCAGTGAATTGAACCTTTCATTCATATTAAGTATTATTTATTTCCATTGATGCTTTTTGCCTTATACTTACATACTTATAGTTTATATCAGCTTTCTCTTCGTTAGTGTTTACATGGTATATCTTTTTTACATTTTTTTACTTTCACTCTTTAGGTACACCTCTTGAAAGCAGTGTATCATTTTTTTTTTCTTTAATGCAGTCTAGTCACCTTTTCTTTTTAAAGGTTATTGTTTTTGACAGAGAGGGAGAGAGAGACAGAGAGAAGAGGAAGAGCCCAGAGCAGTCTCCATAGTTGCATGTCATCAGTTTTTGACATAGTTTTTGTTCCACACAGGTGAGTGGGGGGTGGGGGGCTGCGCAGGGCAGGAACTGGGCCAAGGGCCTCCTGCCTGGGAAGCACACCCCCATGAGCTGGGAGCTGAACTGGAAGTCTCCCACATATGGGAAGCTCACCCCAGCGAGAACCGAACCGGGGACTTCCCACATGGGAAGCGCACACCATTTCAGCATATGGGTCTGCATGGGCCAGGACTTGATCCTCGGACCCTGGGGCTGCAAAATGAGCTCTTAACCTACTGAGCCATCCCAGCTTCCCCCATCTTTTTTTTTTTTTTAAGAGTAGAATTAATACATTATTCTCATTTATAATCAGATGCCAGGCAATTGAGTATAGTCTTGATCTTTCTTTTTAGTAAATAAAAATAAAAATTACGAGTTTTAAAGAGTCAATGACTAGTTATGTTTTCAGAAAACATGATGAGATTAATTCATTGAGGGTGGATTCAAGTTTTTTCTTATTTGCTCCAGAAAATTCACCCACCTTTTGTCCATTTTTTAAAAACTGGAAGGTTGGCATGCATTTGACTTCACGCTCTGAAGCAACATCCTGATAGTCATCCATGTCTACTTTAAGGAGCACCACACTGGAATACTTTTCAGAAAGGGAAGGAAAGAAAGGCTTGATCATTTTGCAAGGCCTGCACCCACATAGCTGAGAAGACAACTACCACGAGCTTATCTCTTGCACTGATCAAGTCTTTCTCAAAAGCATACTTGCTCTCAGTCTGCTTCATCATTTTGGCAGCTAAGATCTGATGAGGGATTATAAGAACTGAAAGAAGTTGATGCAAAGAGCTGGACAGAGCTGCAGTCTAATAATCTTTATGATTTAATTCGGGTACTTAATCCATTAATATTTAATATAATTATTCATAGATTTGGGTCTAGATCTACCATCTTACTATTGGTTTTTATTTTGTTTGGTCTAGTCAATCCTTTTTTCCTTACCTTCTTATAGATTAAATATTTTATTATTATTCTATTATTTATTCCCTTTTATTAGTTTGGTACTTATAGTCCCTTTTGCTGTTTGATGGTTAACCTATAAAGTACAGAATGCACTCTTAATTTAACAACATCTGTTATAAATTAGGACTGTCCAAAATCTTTAGAACCCTTTAATTCCATTTAATCCTTTAGCATTTTTGTGCTACTGTATTATTGTCATATGTTTTACACTGCACAAGACATTATTATTGTTTACACAGTTAATATTCATTTATATTCACCCACATATTTACCCATTTTGTTGTTCTTTGTTTTTTTTTATCTTTAGTCATCCATCCATGATCATTTTTCTTCTCTCTAAAGAACACCCGTGTGTGTGTGTGTGTGTGTGTGTGTGTGTGTGTGTCTATCTATTTTGTGCAGTTCTGTTTGCAACAAATTGTCTTGTTTGGGGTTTGTTTTTTATTTTGGTCTGAATTTTTGTAATCTTTATTTTTGAAGATTCTGTTGGACATAAGATTTTTGTTTGGCAGTTATTTTCTTTTGGTTCTTTGAAAATATTTCATTTTCTTCTAGGTTTCATTGTTTCAACTGAGAAGTCAGCTCATAATTTTAAAAGCTTACTATGTTTAAAGTCTTCTTCTCTTTGGTTTCAGCAGTTTTACTGTGATATAACTGGTTGGCTATTTTGTTTAAATTTATTCTGCTTGAGATATGTAGGACTTCTTGAATATATGGCTTGAGGTCGCTCATCAGTTTCTGAAAATTCTTAGTCAATATTTTTTTGAAGATTATGCTCTCTTTTCTCTAATTTTACCAGTAGGGACTCCCAACATATATGTTTAATCTTTGTATTGTATTTTGTATGTCTCTTACTCTCTCTCCTGTATTTTTCATCCTTTTTCCTTTCTTTTCTTAGACTGAATGTTTTACCCTTCCTTCCAACTCAGTGTTTTAATTTTTAGCTTTGTCTAACATTACAGTTTAACTCATCTATGAGTTACTAATTTCAATTATGTTTTTAAGTTATAAAATTTTTTATGCTTTTTCATAGTTTTCAAATTTCTGTAGAAATGCTTGAGCATGTCTTTTATTTTTTGAACTATTATAAATAATTAGATAAAGACTGTATCTCATAATTCCTTTATCTGGATACCCTGTCAGTCTTTTTATATTTGTTGTGTTCATTGATATTTTCTCATCTCTTTATGTGTTCTATTATTTTTTATTGAGTGCTAGACATAGTATATGAGAAGTTGCAGAGATAATTTAAGCTTCAAGATGTTATTTTGCTCCAAAAAGAACTTTTGTTTTTTCTTGGAAGGGTCTAAGGATCATTTAATCCAGTTTCAGGAACTGAGATCATTTAAAGCTGGGCTTCAGTCCCTCAGAATACTGCTTTATTTCCAGTTTATAGTACTCTTAGGTGTAACCCTTCAGAGTCTTCAACTAAAGGCTGGGGATTTTTTACAAGGTCACCTACCCGCAGTAAGCTCCAAACTCATATTTTATTCTTTCCTAGGTCAATGAAACTTCTAAGCCTCTTAGCTATCTTCTCTAAAATCATCAGACACCCCACCCCTAAGAGAAAAGTGTCCCCAAAAACCAGGTTTATCTCTCTGGGTTTCCTTCCCTTTCTACGTCATGGTGCTGTAACTCTGGATTTTCTTCTTGGCTCTCTAATGCCATCAGATAGATTTCCCCCCCAGATTTTATAATTCTCAACCAGAATATTAAACCAAATTACCGAGTGTACCTTCACCATAAGAAGCCATACTTTAGTTTCTTAACCTATTTTCTTGATGGCAGGCATTCCAATTATTCTCACTTTCAAGAAGGAAAAATGCAGCACCCATTTAAATGATTCTGATTTTGCAGATCTTATGCTTCATCTTAATAAACCTAAGAGTTCTTCCAAGTATCTCTCTCTGTACAAACTCAGAGATATAGACACCATGAATCACACCAGGACTTAAATAAAGAGAATTTTAAAATTAAATGAAAGCAAAAATATTAAAGGAAAAAAATTCATTATTGAGTAGAATGTTATTTTTTTATTATTAAATTTATTAGGGTGACATTGGTTAGTAAAGTTATGTAGGCTCCAGTTGTACAATTGAGTTGAAATTATTAACTAATGCAGATTTCATGAACAAAGGAAGCAGAAAAGCACAAAGCAGCCTGAAAGGGCCAGGCTCAGTACAGTCAGATGCACAGTGGTTTTTAGCATGGCACAGGACCCCACTTACCTAGGGGATGGGTGGAAATGTTTGTGAGCATCTAATAGTATTAAGTGGGCCTTAGACAATGGATACTAAATGCTCTGCAATGAGAGGGGCAGCTGTGGAGAACAAAGAATTCTTGTGTCTCCAATGCCAATGGTATTGTTTTTTAATGTGGAGAAAATTTAAGCTTCAGGGTGTTCTCTTTCTCCAGGGAGCATTTATCCTTGTTTCTGGCACCAAACACTGGTAAAGGACTTGTGTCAAGTTATTTTACTTAGAGTATGCTAAGCTGTGATGAGCAGTAGTAGAATCCCAAAATTCTGAGACTTAGGGAGAATTCTATTTCTCAGTCACATAGCAATATAGGACAATTTGCATAATAATCTAGGACAGTTGTCCATAGCTTGGACAGTTCTTTTTCCTACACTGATCTGGAGACCTAGGCAGCTTCCATTTTGCTGCTCTTCTGTTTCCTAGGACCTTATCATTACATGCATGGCTGAAGCTAGGTGACTGCATCCAGATTCCAGCTGGCAGAGAGGGTAAGAAAGCATGGAGAAAGGCACACAATTGTGGTCCAAGTTTTAGCCTAGAGGTGGTACACCTCACTTCTGCCTACTTCCCTCCATTCATGGGAGCTTAGTCACATGGTCACAGTAACATACTTACCGGTACTTTGGTGGACAGCTCATAATCTCTTGCAGGTATAAATGAGAAAATACGATTAGAATAATAATAAAAGGAAGAAGCTAATTTGGTCAACTCTTAAGTGCCAGGTCAAGTTTGGACTTAACGCTCTCGCCACAAGGAAAGACAGTATCTTTCTGAGCAGGGAAGTGGAATGATGGGAATAATTACTCTGGCAGTGGTGGGAAGAACAGATTGTGGAGACCATTCAAGATGCTATTGCAGTAGTCCAGAGTAAGAAATAAGATAATAAGCAAGTACGGTGAACGTAGGAAGGGACAAAAGGAGACAAACGCATCAATATTGTTAGAGACATATGGAATTTTAGTGGTAACAACAACGAACATGTATTGAGCACTTTATATTTATTAACTTATTTAATTCTGAAAACAAAAATTTTATCCCCGTTCTACTAATGAGAAAACTGAAACTTAGACTGTGAGTTGAGACAGAAGCCAAGTCATAATAAGAGTTAAAGATACATACATGGCGGAAGCTGGGATGACTATGTGGGTTAAGCCCTCATTTTGCAGCCCCGGGGACCAAAGATCGAATCCTGGCCCCGGCCTGTGCTGACCCATATGCTAAACTGGGGAGTGCCCCCAGTTCAGTTCTCACCGGGTTGAGATCCCGACCCAGTTCCTGCCCTGTGCAGCCCCACGCTCACCTGTGGAATGAAACTATGTGGAAAAACCAATGATGTGCAACTATGGAGACTGTTCTGGGCCCTCCCCCTTCTCTCTGTCTCTGTCTCTGTATCTCTCTCTTTGTGTCAAAAACAATAAAAATAAATCTTTAAAAAAAAAAAGATACATATGTGATGAGGAAATAAAGGTAGCATTTGTAGATAGCTCTGAATAAGTTTGGTCAGGAAAGAGATATGACATTAGTTAGATGAAGAAATATCATCAGGCAATAATAGCTTCATCCTTTACTGAACACTTCCTGTATGCCAACAACTGATCTAA
The DNA here is from genome assembly GCA_004027555.1 of Craseonycteris thonglongyai. Taxonomy (NCBI): domain Eukaryota; kingdom Metazoa; phylum Chordata; class Mammalia; order Chiroptera; family Craseonycteridae; genus Craseonycteris; species Craseonycteris thonglongyai. The sequence goes on along the minus strand of PVKE010028322.1, from coordinate 15,283 downwards.
GATCTGTACATAAATTATCTCATTTAGTCCATTTTATAGGTAAGAAGATATAATTTGCCCAGAGTCACAAAGCTAATATATGACAGGGCTGAAAATGTTTTCTCAAGAGCAGAGCAAGCTACACATTTAAAACTCAGTTCAAATTCTCTTTCTCCATCCAGTCTCCCCAAGAGCTCAACCCTCATCCCCACATTGGTTCACACCATCTATGTTTTGTTAATACATTTTAGTTGTTGCCAGATGTTTTAACACTAATTATAGTAGTTTTCTGTATGTTGACTAAATGTAAACTTTTTAAGGTCAGTGACTATTGTTTCTCTTTTTCCTGGTGTGAGTTCTTAGTACAATGCCAGACATGTAAAACATATTTGATAAATATTTATGTGTGACATTGATTACTTTGTTAATTTAAATAGATGAATACATTATTCAAGGATATATTTACTTACATAAGTTGGTTTTACTTAGTCACACATGAATTCTTTCATTTGATTTATTTTCCTAAATCATATTTCCTATATTTGTTGCCATTTAGCCATTAAAATATTGATTATAGAGCACTTTTTTTATGCCTTCTAAATGGCAACTGGTTTTTGATTAAATGTGTCTGCCACTTCCTTAACAGGTAGATGCTGGCTGGATTGGATTTTGGTCCATAGTTGGAGGCTGTGTTGTTGGAATAGCTATGGCAAGGTAAGAATATTTTATGTTAAACATGAAAGTGGCCAGGAACAAACAACAAGAACAAAAAAGCCCAAAGGGACAATCAGCTCCTCTAAATAAACTTTAAAATTCAAGAAGTAAAACAGACAAAGGTCAGAGAAGAGAACTTGTTCAGGCTACAAGAAAATTGTCATGTAGTAGATCAACCTTACTGCTGCAAGAAACCTTCTCAGGAGTGGTCTGTCCTGAAATGTTTTTGGAGACTGGAGATGTATTTCTAGTGTAATTAAGCTGTCTCTCTCCATATTATTAGAGAACAGTGTCTATAAATGGAACCCAACAAAAGGTAATACAATAATAAAGGCAAATTGATAGTTACTGAAAATAGAAAAAAATTGAAAAGATTCATTTTAAGAGCATGTCTAGAACTTTCCATGAAAAGGCATTATCCTGATTAGTAGATCAATTTATTTCTGGTCTTTGTTTGTCAGGTATATCTCTATGGTTATTTTATTTTGATGAGAAATGTCCATAAAGACTTCCAATTTCATCAAACTGCCTATGTAGGATCTTAACACATGATGACAACACATTTTTAGAATGAGTCAGAAGGAAGAAAAAGTGTCATTTATTCTAAAAGAAGAAAATAATGAAATGTCACTCATGTAGGTGACTGCCTATAAAACTACTCACAGTGTTTCCAAAGAAATAATATTCATTCACTTCCCAAATCATTTTACCCTGTTTAATCAAAAACAAGATTAAGCAGTCAACTTTAACAGGAAAGGAAGAATCTAATTACATATTTGGGGAAATCAAATAAGATAGTTAAATCACCTTAATATCTAAATACTTAAAAATGATTGACACAGGATAATATTATATCTAGACCTTAAAGTTTTTGTAGTGTTCCTGGAATAATGAAAGACTAAATTGACAGATTTCTAAATCACTTTATCTGAGGTTTTTATAAGTGAGAAAAATAGAAGACTAAAAAAAGCTAAAGAAAAGGAATAGGGGGAAGCCGGGATGTCTCAGTGGGTTGAGCGCTCACTTTGCAGCTCAGGGGACTGAGGATTTAATCCTGGCCCAGGCCCTGGCCTGTGTGGACCCATGTGCTGAACTGGGGAGTGCCCCAGTTCAGTTCTCACCAGGGTGACACCCCGCCCCAGTTCCTGCCCTGTGCAGCCCCGTGCCCACCTGTGGAATGAAACTATATGGAAAAACCAATGATGTGCAACTATGGAGACTGCTCTGGGCCCACCCCCTTAACTCTGTTTCTCTCTCTCTCTCTCTCTCTCTCTCTCTCTCTCTCTCTCTCTCTCTCTCTCTCTCTCTCTCTCTCTCTGTCAAAAACAATAAAAATAAATCTTTTAAAAAGAAAAGAAAAGGAATAGGAAGAGAGCTATTTGTAGCAAATGACTAAACTGATGCTGAAATACATTGACCTATAACATTTGACAAGAATCATACCTTATTTTTTCTAATTAAATCCTAAGCGAATTAGAGTGAGTCATCATTTACCAAATTCTATTCTGAGCACCAAAAAGGTCAGAAGCAACTATTCTGTATCAGAAGTGACTTCTTACATGCTCCTTTCTTTTTATTTTCTTTCTATAAGCCCTAATTTTAACTATATAGAAACAGAACTAGTATAATTAAGCTGCCTCCCTCTATATTTGTTGTTTTTAATTTGTTGAAATGGAAGTTCATAAAAGTACTGCCCTTGCTCTGGGATCTGAAATCAATTTTAAGTATCTCCTGGGCCTAAAATAAAATTTAGTAACTCCATTTTTGGGGTCCCTAGGACAGACCCTCCTTATAAACATGAGTGCCTTGGATAATACTTTTGTAATTATGTAGCTAACGGTCACTGCTAAATGTACTACTTTGGTCCTAATAGTATACTTTGATGATATTTAGGTCTTGAAAAATAGCAGACTACAGTGGTCACTTTATTCTTGGGTGACCTAATGCTGTGAAACTTTCTCACTGTTCAGTTTCACACAACTATGATTATACCAGAAAACTGCTTTATTCTCTCATACCTGGCAATCTGCCTATCTGACAAGTTCAGGCAGCATTCTAAAATATAAACCAGAAAAGTGACTGGTGAGCATAGAATTAAAACAAAGTGTTTAGATTTTCTTGAGGGACATTTCTGTCAAACTGTGGAACCCTTTACAGAATTTTCAGAATAAGAATTTTCTATCTATTAGCTTTCATCATTGAAAACTAAGTTATTAGAGGGATGCCGGGATAGCTCAACAGGTTAAGCGTATGCCTTGCAACCATGAGGTCTGGGGATCAAATTCCAACCCCGACCTGTGCAAACCCAAATGCTGAACTGTGGTGGTGAAGGTTCTCACCTCCCATGAGGAAGGCCCCCAGTTCAGTTCCTGTCTAATGCAGCCCCACATTCACCTGTGTGGAATGAAACTGTCACAACTAATGATGTTAAACTATGGAGACTGCTCTGGGCCCTTCCCCCTTCTTTCTCTCTCTCTCTTTTCTCTCTCTCATCTTTTCTAAAAAACAATAAAATTAATCTTTGGAGAAAAAAAGAAAGAAAAGAAAACTTAAGTCACTAAGCAAAGGTGCATCCATTTTTTCCACCAAAAGATGGCATCAGCTCTCATAGGAAGTCATTTTAGTCTAGTAACACTTACAAACATGATTAATCGTATCACATCAAATAAGTGCAAAACAAGAGATAGTATTGAAAGTGTTAAGAAGGACAATTACTTAATTTCAATACAAATTAAAATCAATTTTAAAAAACTTCAAAGAGAAACCATGGTAAATACCATATTTGAGATGGTGTCTGTTTCTCTACAATAAGAACAGTTTTGAAAGACAGAAAGTTGTATGTAGCACAGCCAGAGGATTGGGCTATAGTTAATCAACAGATGAGGAAAAGTAACTGGCAAATGGAAAAGTTTTTGGTCATAACTAATGATAAGCATCTCTACTAGATTCCTTTTAATTTTGTGTTAATTCAGGGGAAAAAGCAAGAATTTTAATAATTTAAAATGCTATGCAGCAGCAGTAGTCACAAGCTTTGAAGAACAGTATTGACTATTCTGGAGCTATGTTCTTTCTCTCGCAAAGCTTACAATCTGATAAGGAAGACAAAAAATAAGTATAAAAACAGGAGAAATTCCAACAGAGATAAATGCTATGAAGAAAATAAGGAGTGTGGACGTGGCATGGGAAGGTTTCTGCAATGAGCGTGGAGAGCCTTGTTGAACTGAGACCTGTATGATCTGAAGAATAAGCAGGAGTAAGTCATGTGAAGAACAGGGGTACCAGCATTCCAGGCAGATAGACCAAGTATATCACTGTGGAAAACAACCTTAGCAGGTCTGAGAAACAAAAACAGGGCCATCCAGCTGGAGCAGAGGGAACAAAGGGAGAGGCAGAGACTAGATCATGTAGGACTCCAAACACTAGTGTAAGCATTTGTATTTGTTCTCTGAGTCTGAATTGTGGGAGAGCCATCTTTGCAGGTTTATGTCAACAGTTTAGCCTATTTTCTAAAACTAGGGCAACATGTACTCATTATTTGAGGATGTGCTGATAAATTTTGCCTCTACTGTAATTTTTTTGTTGTTATATTGGACATATCTGGATATAACCAGTTCTTTGTATTCATACAGTATCTCCCCTTCATCATTCTCACTTTACACACACAGATGCTTACATTTTCACCCAGTACACATTGAAATGGAAGAGTGTTCAGATGTTCAGTTCAAATAATGTGCTGTTATTGAATTTTTAACAGTTGAAAAAGTTTCTTGAGTTGAAATTCAAGCTGTTTATGGTGATCAGTGTGTTGATCTGAGTACAGTAAGATGCTGGGGAATGTGGTTCAAAGAAGGAGAACTGGGGCAAGCAGATTTGAGTAATAAACCACAGAGTGGAAGACCTGTGTTTGCAAACGATTGGCTTCATCAGGATCTCATTGAAGAACTATCTGTGGGGGTGCAGGAATGGTTGAGTGCTCACCCTACAGCCCCAGGGTTGAGGACTGAGTCCCAGACCAATTTTTCCGGCCTGAGGCATGCTTCCCATGTGAGAAATACCGCCCCCCCCCCCATAGCAGGGGTGTGCTTCCCATGCGGGAGGCTCCTGGCCCAGTTCCTGTCCTGCTTGGCCCCGTGCCCACCTGCGTGAAATGAAACTATGTTGAAAACTGATAACGTACAACTATGGAGACTGATCTTGACCCTCCCCCTTCTCTCTGTCTCTCTGTGTCAAAACAATAAAATAAATCTTAAAAGAAAAAAAAAGAACTGATCTATGGAAATCATCTTATCAAACAAAAAGAAATTGCTGGTAAATAGGAATTTCTAAGGAGAGAGTGGGATACATTATTAGTACTCTTGGATTCCACAAAGTTTGTGCCAGGTGGGTACTGTGCATGCTGTCTGATGAAATAAAAGCTGAAAGAGTTTGCGTTTCTCCGGAACCCCTGGACTGTTTTGAAAGATCATTACATGTGATGAAACTTGGGTCCATCGTTATGACCCAAGACCAAAAGGCAGTCCATGGAATACTGCCAAAGGGATCACCTCAGACGAAAAAATTCAAAACTCAGACCTCAGCTGGGAAGGTTGTGTTGACTGTTTTTTTATCTGAACACTCTTCCATCTCAGTGTGCATCTGTGTGTACAATGTCCAGAGTGATGGGGGAGGGATACCATGTGACTACAAAGAACCAGTTATATCCAGATATGTGTAATGTAACAAAAAATATTACAATGGAGGCAAAATTTGTCATCCTACCCTTGTAGGATGTTTGGAAGTTATTAGAAAACAAAGAAAGTAAAAATGGCATTTAAAAACTTAGATTTTATCCTGTAAATTCTAGATCCTGAATAGAGACCAGATTTTGTGTTTTATAAGAGAAAAAAACCTATATCACGAAATAATACTTATCAAATACACACAAAATGTATCAGTTTAAAAAACTTAAAAACTTGCTTTTAAAAGAATGTATGGAAATTTCTTCAAGAAATTATTATTAAATGAAAGTGTGTCATTGATTTAAGTAGTAATTTAAAAATTCAGCTAGAATTAATAGCACATTGTTTCTTTTCAGGTTTGCAGATTTTATCAGAGGTATGCTGAAACTAATTCTTCTCCTCCTGTTTTCTGGGGCTACGCTGTCATCAACATGGTTTACCTTGACCTGTTTGAATAGCATCACACACCTGCCTTTAACCACAGGTGATCATAGACTTTTGAACTTTGGATAAATATTTCCAGTTCATAGAAATATCTATGCTCTGACAGTAGGACTTTTTCTTGCTTTCTGTAAGTGTTAAATCTACAAAAGTCTTCCTTTGTCCAATCATCAAACCATCATTCCATCTAAAAAGAGTTCAAGAAATAACTAAAAATATTTTCATTGCATTTTACATATGGAAAAAAAGTATAATCTTTAACATACACTTGTATAGCTTATATCAAACTTATCTTCTTTTAGAATTTATATTTAGATTTTTATCTTGTTTATAGCCATTACATCATTGTGAAACAGTAAGGAAAATGACCAAAGGCCAAAGCTATGATGTTTGAAGTGCACTCCAGTAAAATTTCTTCAAACCAGCACTTACAGATTTATTTTTAGTCATCATCAGTACAAAACAAAACTTACTGGAAATACCTACTGGAACTATATTAGAAGCAGCTTACTCAGCCCATCCAACTGACCTAAAGCATTTGTTATTGGTATCATTTGGGGTGCAGGGGCGGGGTCTATATATTTTTTTTTCTATGGCTGCTATAACAACTTACCACAAAGGTAGTGGTTTAACAACACAAATTTGTTGTCTTACATTTCTGTAAGTTTGAAGTTTAACTCAGGTGTCACTAGGCTAAAATCAAAATGTAGGTAGACTCTGAGGAAGGATCCGGTTCCTTGTCATCTCTGTCATAGAGGATCCACATTTCTTGCTTGTGGATCCCTTTCTCCATCTTTAAAGCCAGCAGCAGCCTGTCAAGTCCTCACATTGCATCATTTTTCTTCTAAGATCACATCCTCCTCTGAACCCTCATCTTCTGCTTCCCTTTCCCAGTTTTAAGGATCTGTGTACAGTCAGCTCATCCTGATAATCCAGGATAATCTCCCAATTGTAAAGCCAGCTGATTAGTAACCCTAATTCCATCTGTAGCTATAACCCTTTTTGCCATTTAAGGTAACATATTCATGGGTTCCAAGGACGAGGGCATGAATATTTGGGGGAGTAGGGTGGAAGTGGAGGGACATTATTCTGCCTACCACAGGATCTTTGATTACTGTGACAGATTATTTTGTAAATCACGAGGGCTCTGTTACTGCTTTTTTCTTTACTTTAACAAAAGATAGTTTAAGATGCATACAGTACTCCCTACCTTGTCCAAAGGTGTATATTCCAAGACGCCCAGTGGATGCCTGAAAGTACAGATAGTACTGAACCCTAGATATACTTTTTTTCTATACATACATACCTTTTCACTTAAAGAAAGCACTTTACAACTTCTCTTTGGCATATCCGAATTGCTAGCTTTGGGGCCATTATTAAGTAAAATACAGGTTACTTGAACACAAGCACTTTGATACCGCAATAGTTAATCTAATAGTTGAGCCAGCTACTTAGTGACTGACCAGCAGGTAGTTTATACAGTGTGGATATGCTGCACAAAGGGATGATTCACATCCCAGGCTGGACGGAGCAGGAAGGTGTATGATGGCGAGAGATTTCATCATGCTACATAGAAAGGTTTGCAATGTAAAATTTATGAATTGTTTATATGTGGGATTTTTCATTTAATATTTTTGGACTGCTTTTGACCTTAGGTAACTAAAACCACAGAAATCAAAACTGCAGATAAGGGGTGAATAATGTATTTTTTTATTCCATTTACAATATTCAGCCACCTTTTGGATTATGTGTTTAATTGTAGCACTGTTGTAAAGGTAGGTTTTAGGATTGTAGGATTTTTTGTTATAACAGGCACTTGTATAAGTAGGAGTAAACAAGAGTCTGAAAGTGCTTCTGTAGGGCTTATCACCCAGTTGCATGTATGTTCCATGGGACTCCATGAAAAGAAGGTTCTTTTTGTCTATGGATAATTAAGCCATTCTGTGTATCTGAACTTGGACATATATGCTCTGTAATAAAAGGACCAGCAGGCTACACACCAGAGTTCTCAAGTCTTTCCAAGACACCCATTTGTTTGGGAGTTCCTATCACTTTTACAGTGATAATAGAGCAGTGGGATAAGGTTGCCCCATGCCCACGATTACCGGAGTGCACCATGCCAGCTGCCCTGCAGTGCCACAGCAAACTCACAAGGGCAAAACGGGTTGTTGTAAATTTCCAAAGGGAACGGATATTCCACATCAGCCAGATACTGTGCACACCTCCAGCTCAGGGAAGTCCCCCCTTTCAGCATTAGATCCTGCTACATTCTTTTTGATGACATCCTATCTTCTCAAAGTTAGGTTTTTGGCAGTTGCTGTGATAAAAAGCAAATACCACACAAAGTCATTGTGGAACAGGAAATGAGGGTGATAGTGTCAATCTGATTCCACGATTTGAAAAGTTGTACAGTGCCCATCAGATGCGCATTCCATTAGTAATAGTGGCTATTTAAGAATGAAATAAAAATATATTTATTTCAATATATGGGTATTATTATTTAAATAGCTACTAAACTGTTAGGACATATATATTTATTAAATTGTTTGGGCTTAATTATGTAATTAACAGAATTATTAGCTATTTCTTTTGGCCTTGGAATACCATGAAAAAATTACTGAGACACCGAGGGTGCTGAGAAGAAAGTTTTGGAAATCTCTGCTCTATACCATCCTGCTGGGACTCCCTCTTTGTCATGTTTGTTGCTTTTCCTGTAAAGCCCAATTGTCCAGAGTAATAATTTTTTGGATACCGTACTATGTACTTTTTATATACACTAATATTCCTACTTCAGGGTTTTGAGCAATTTTGGAAAGTATTCTGGGCCAGATTTTTTTTTTTTTTTACTTTATTCTAGTATAATTTCATAATTTAGCAGTTGTACAACATTCTGGTGGAACAGTTTTAGTTTACAACTCTTCTTATTCATGGCATTACACTCAGATTTTTTTTTTGTAATACTGTATGTCAAGTACGCATCTGTTAAATTTTAGAAGAACATAATGGTGAGTACCTAACAAATTTCTTTCCCTTGAATTAAGTGTAGAATACTCATTATAAGATAATACATTTATTAAAATTTATGTATTTTTCTATTTAACATAGAATTAACAGTTTTGTCTCTGGGTGGAGGCACTAGGAATGAATTTAATTGTTTGTCTCCTTTTTTTCTAGGATTTGTATAATGAACATGTTTCTTTTTATAATCAGAAAAAAAACAGTACATCTTTTAAAATCTTAAAAGAAAATTGATGTAATTGACCTTGGTCAAGACTGTTTTTCTAATTGGCCCTTGAAATGATTATGTATGTTGGACAGAAAGGAAGCAGAATTTCAAATTAAATCAAGGCCAGGATTGAAAGGTTGAGATGTGGCCATTTTAACAACAACTTAATTTCTAAATTGTACTGTTTTCAAGTGCAATTAAGTTTTTGAATGTCACTTAGATACTCCTAAAAGATGCATTTTTAATATTTTATATTTTATGTGTTTATATTTTATAAGTACATTGGGGAAAGGACTAGATTTTTTTTAGATTCCTCCTCTTAATTATAGTATTTTTGTTCTTTTTCTTGTTACCACTTAATGGTTACTTCAGTATTTAAGTTTCATCTCCCCTACCAATCTGAAAATCTGGAGCATGGACTTAAAAATGCTGACTTCAATTCCTACCCCAGTACCTACCACAAACCCTGAGTAATGAATGAGTGAGTGAATGAATGAATGAGTGGATGAAATGTCATTATCTCCATTTTGAGTATCAATAGATCTGACTTATTACCAGTAATAGCAAGCATGGCCACTCTGTTATGCAGCATTAGCTATAGGATGTCAGAAGGGCACATTTTAATGGAACAATAGAGAATTTGAATAAATCTGTTACAGATACTCTTACTGTCTTTATAAAAATATGACCTAATTCCTTTTAAGAGGAATTATGAAAAAGATTTCATGAAAGGGACTTACTACAAAATCTAATTATAGACAAATCTAGACCTTTAGGCTGATATTTAAAGTCAGTAATGACAAATTCATGTTTCTTTTTTACCAGTTATTCTTTTTTCAATCAGGAAAATATCTAGTTCTCATTTCTAGAAAACTTAATATTTCTGTTGCTGCTTTTCATATTTGTATATCAGAAGAATCTACATGAAAAGTGTTTGAAAATATATGAATTAATTATGACTGGTGACATAATAAATTAAAAGGTAATTTTATTTAACCCATGTGTTATAGTGCTACTATTGCTAAAATCTTCTACTGCAATCTTTCTGTAGTCCACTAATCTTGATATTGTTGCCATCTCTACAGAAGAAAACTGAATCATTCCATTCGTTCCATGATATATGTAGCTGCTTGCATATATCTTCTTGGAGGCTATCAGCAGTATGCTTTTATTCTCAGGGAAACTCAATATTTAAAATTGTATTACAGTTTCATTAATTGAAGTATCTACAATAGGCAAATAAATAAACTCATGATTAGATAATGTGAGTCTCAAAATCTTGAAATTTAGTGCTTTGTATAAAATTGTGGAACTACATTATTCACCTTATCTGAGAACTAGATGTCTAGCCCTGTTAGCCACAACTCACACAGTCATTTTTCACAGAACAGATGAATACTTTGAAAATGGCATTTTGAAAAATGTTAGCACTTTGGTATTGAGTTTGCTGGAACAATGTAATTTGAGTGTTTAACAGAAGTTGCCTTGGGAGAGGTTTTTCATCCAATTCCAGTTACTAGAATGCCATGATGCTGATGTCAGAAACAGATAGTGGGTGGTGAGTAAAGGGGGGATGATTAGATAGGCACAAGACCCTTGAGAGTGCTAGCGGACTACAAGCTGACTTCAAGTGATATTTGAAGAAAGAAAACATTTGGTTGTATTGAAAGGCATGTAACATGTATAGGCTACTGCTAGAGAGTAATCCTCTTAATATATTTGCATATAGTTTACATTTAGTAAGATAACTATGTCCCGTTCTGATAGCATGCAAAGAAATAAAAATACACTTGCCCCAAAATTGGGAGTAAATGAGGAAATTTAGAAAAGAATGATGAAAATAATTAAAGAAATGAATACTCTTAAAGAAATTAGGAATTTTAAGCAATAAGGAAAGAAGGCTAGGAGTGACTTAATTATTTTAAATTTTATGAACTAAAAGTAACTGTAACATATTTATGACTGTCTGATCAAGAATGAAAAGGTACAACATAGCTTAAAAGAAGAGAATGGACTGGTGAAAAACCTTAAATGTAAGAGTCATGAAATGATCCAAGGGCCTTTTGATCAGACCATTTATCAGTGTGATTATCAAGAAGAAATGAGTCTTTAAGCAGAATCTGTGTTTCTTGAAGGTATAGAGCTTAACCAAGTGATCAGTGTCCCATAATTTAACAGTACATTACCTTTGGGAACTTGAAAGTTACTGATAAACCTGTATCTATATCACAATCAGTCTCTACTCTGGGCCCACTATTTCAAGGATTATTAGTTGTACTTCATTTCTGTGAAATAATTACTTTGCCTTTCAGCCCTTAGAGACTAAACTATGCGAATAAAGAGACTAAACAAGGGATACCACAGATTAATAATGCAAAGAAAGAAAATCACCATTAATGAATATTGCAGCACAATATGCCCCATCCTCTTTTGGAACCATAGTTTCATGCACTGCATATTTTAACTAGTGATAGATTATAAAGGCCACCCCAATCAATTTTAGGAAGAAAATGTGAAGCTGAAAAGGGAGGCACAGCTTAGTGTTACAGAAAGGCATATCAGTGTGTGTGTACATATACGGTATATATTTATTCTATACATTAAACATGCTCAAAAACTGAAAAACTTATGTGGTTAGCATTGTGGACATTTATCTCTTTATACATGTGTTTTTATTTCCAAAAATATTTTCACTTGCAATATTAAAATTAGATTGTAGAAATATTTTTAACAAGGTCTAATTTAATAATTCCCAGCTAACTTTCCTAACTTTATCATAAAATAAAAATGCAGTCTGTGCACAAGAATAAAACTTTATCCAATAAATCTATTAATGTTATAAACCTACCCTTTAGGAAAATTTCTGATTTTCATCTTCAAATATTTCATAGTAAAGTTTTGTTATTTTACAATAGTTCTTAGTTCTTATTTATAACATTCCTTTATAAAACTGTACACAAACTCTCTATTACTCTTATCTACCTAGAAGCACCTATGAGATTCTTGTTTTTAATATCCTAGTTAAGCTCTCCTACCTACATTATTTAAATTTGTCATTGACCTACTTAAATGAATTTTGGTCATCATCTAATATAATTTATCATTCAATAAATGTATGTCTTCCATTACAGTCCAGCTATATGTTCAAATGACCACAACCCAAGTACCTCCCAAAAGAGGAAACACATTACCTGTTCCATCATTAGTTAGCTCTGGGTCCTGGGAAATTCTTCTTCCTTTTGAAATAACTGATTTGGAATAACACAGCTTCCACAGAGCAAGTCAGCTCCCTCTCACCTTGACTGACAGGCCCTCAAAACATTTGAAAGTTGTTCTCATGTCTGACCTTAACTTTTCATATAAATGTCTCCCAGTTCTTACACCCTTTCCTCACTGGACACGAATTCCACACCACTGACCCATGTAGCATAGTCACTGTCTTCTAAACCTACCATAGCTTGTCATTATCCTGCTCAAAATGTATTGCTGAAATTTAGCACACTTTCCCTGCTGTAGTCAGCTCTCAGCATTGTGAGGCTCTTGTTTCTCATAATTAGACACAGCTTTTTCTAAGAGAATGAAGTATAAATATCTTCTTAACCCTGTGTATGCATATGTATATGTATGTATGTATGTATGTATGTATGTATGTATGTATATATATATATATATATATATATGGTTGCTGAGCCAGTAGACATCTATCCTAGTCCTTTAGATTAGGAGTGATTTGAGGATAGAGTATGTCCTATTTACTGTTGTAACATAGTGACTTAAATATACATGTAACAGGATCCTGATAAATAGTTTTGAAGAAAGGCTTAAGCCAAAGCTTTCCCTTTTATATACCTAAGTAATAATTCTTTGGATCTATTTTACATTTATCATGATTAAAGTTTATCTCTTTCTTTGTAACCTTTGGTGCTCTGTTTTCATCTGTCTTATATACAGTCACTTCCAGTTTTGTGCTGGATACCAATTTGGGAAGCGTGCCTGTTGTATCAGTACTGTTGAATACTAGAAATTGCCAGCCTTGTTATTTTTTCTCCTAATTTGACACAATGGCTTGATAGAAAACATGCTAGATTCTGTAGGCCTTAATTATGTTATTATTAGCACTGCTAACTCAGTGTTGTTTCTAAATACAGTCATACCTTGGTTACTCAACTGCTTTGAAACTTGTTGAATTTGGTACTGGAGGCACTTAGACAAGAAAATTTTGTCCCATTGCTCATCATTTGTTTGATATTCATCACACCTCCTAGAACCAATTAACAATGTGTATCGAGGTACCACTTCTTTATTCTTTATGGGAAAAATTTGTTTGGTACATGTTGTTTTCAGTACTTGTCACACCTCCGTGAGCCAGTTAACGAATATCATGGTATCACTGTAAGTCATTTTGACTTTAGGAACTTAGGGCGCTTCCCCTGTAAAAATACTTTATCTGCCTCAAAGAATTGATAGGATGGTCAAATATGATAATATATTTAAAAGCATTTTCAAAAAATGTCTTAAAAATTATGTAAGTCCAAGATTTGAAATTGTTATCATTGCTATCTTGAGAGTCTCAATAAATGTTGAGTGGAAATAGTTCTTATTCTTATCTGAAATTTTGTGATTTGCTTTATAACCGCTAATCATCTAAGGTTTGAGTGTTTTTAGTTAATAAGAATATATTCATACATAGTTTTATTTCCCTAAAGGTTAGTAATTTGGTTTGTCATTGGCTGCAGGGGTTGATGGAGCAGAGCTTTCAGGGTTATGATCCAGTTCATGTTCTTGAAACACAGCTATTGTAACTATTTTACTCTACACAGGACTTTCGTTTTTTTTGCAGTTTAAATTATGGGCCTGTGAATTTTATTAGCTTTTTGGAAAGAACTCTACATCAGCATGGTGTTTGTTCTGCTAAATTACCTTGACTTTTTAATTGAAAGGCAATTTGTTATAATTTTAGTATCAGTACTATAGAAAGTCATGGAAATATTTAATGATCATGTAGTTTGAACCCTTTCTGACGAGCAGGAAATTATCTTGTCTGCCTGACTTTTAATAGATGACATTCACCCACTGGATCTGTCAAGTCAGTGTGTAAAGACACTGTATCAGACTCTAAACTGAAGTCTCAAATTGGAGTCAAATTCACACTCTTAATAGTCACCTCCCACTTTGTGCATGTCCCAGAACACTAGGGTGGAATATATTAAATCAGTCCCAACACAGCTCCCTTTCCCCCATTCTGATTATGAAGACCTTAATTTAACCCTTTCCTGTATAAATTATTTTGATTCTTTAGTTTCTGCAATAAGAAGTGATTTCTGCATATTCATCCAAAGTAAAACACCCTCTTGGTCATCATTTTTATAGCAATACAAGAAGCAAACATCAAGAGTAAGAAAATTGAACAAAAATATTCACTTTTTTGATTACTGGCATCTGAAGTTATATTATTCATCAGAGCCCATTTATCCTATGTATAATAGCAGTTCCGGTAAATGAAATTGCAATGCTTATGTCAAGGATCCTGCACTTAGGCCTGGCTGTGTGCCTCCCAGGTGTAGACATCAGGTCTGTGGTTCTGCTCACCTGTGATAACCATTCTGAATCATTGAGCTAACAAACTTGCATGAAGTGGACTTGAATCAGTTACCAATTCATTATTTCATTACCAGTGAAATTTCTTTTTTATTTTGTTAAATAGGTAAGATGTCCACATAGTAAAAAAGTCAAATTCAAATAGTAGATAAAGATTATACAATGAAAAATACCCTCTTGTGGCCACCTGAATATCTGCTTCTTGGGTATTTGCCCAGAGAATGCTATACATTTATAAATGTGTGTGTGTGTGTGTGTGCACACACACCTGTGTTTGAAAAACAACACACTTTTCTACACCTGTTTTACTTGTATATCATAGATCATTAATAACAATACATACAGCATATTGATTTTTAATAGTTGAATAATATGCCTTTGTTGAATGTTTGATAAATTTTTAAACAACTAACCCCCTGCTGATGGACATTAACTGTTTTTAATATTTTCTTATTACAAATTACTTTGCATGTTTTTTATATACTTGTATATAGCTATAGAATAAATTGCAAGAACTGGAATTTCTGGGTCAAACAATCAGTACATTATTTATTCTTACAGGCATTTTAAGATTACCAGGATATGGGGGAAGCCAGGATGGCTCAGT